>WOUH02014062.1:0-15915 GCA_009936405.2 Stevia rebaudiana
GAAGATAGTTAACAGGGTGATACGCAGACGGAAGCAATGGACGGGAAGAAGACCTTGCGAATTGACGGAAACGTTCTGTGTGGATGGAGAAACGGTTATTTGAAGATTTTAAAAGAAGATGGGCAGTCGCCGGTAACGGAAGAAGCCGGAAAAGAGGATCACACGTTACTACGCTTATTAATATATATATAATGGTATAATGCACCATAGAATTTGTTAGGGTCTAAGTATTATACGCAGGTTGATATTTGGGCACTTGGCTGCATATTTAGTTTGTTTTTCGAATTATGTCTATGTTGTTTTGATGTTTTTTTACAGTTGATTTTAATGGTTATTCTTGATATATTTGTACAGCTGAGATGGTCAAGGGAAGAGTTCTCTTTAGGGCTAGTTATGATGAGGAATAGTTGGAGTCTATATTTGAGTATTGTTTTGCTGCTAACTCCTTATATGTAAAAACTTTGTAATTTGTTAACTTGTTGATCCCTCTAATGTCCAGCTTGCTTAGATCACCAAGTGAAAATATTTCGCCAAAAGTATGCAATTTAAATAATGGAACAAAATTCTTCTTGGTTTTTAAGGAAAGACCTGTCACAAATTTTTTGTTCATTGGGACATAAAGGAGTTGATATGTTATCGGTAAGTATTTTTCTTGAACCAATATGATGTGTTATTTTGTTGTATGTTGTTTGAATATTGATATTATTTTATATGGTTATGTGTAAATGTGTTAAGTTTTAGAAAATGTTACACATCACCATATAGAAATAATATCAATATTTAAGCAAAAGCCAACAAAAAAAACTTATTATAATTTTTTTCAAGAAAGTAGTTACTGTTGACATATCAATTCCTTTATGTGTCAATAAAGAAAAAACCTGTGACAGGTCTTTCCCTAAATACCGAGAAAATTTTTGTTCTATTTCTTTAAATTGCATAATTTTGGCAACATATTTTCAGTTGGTGATCCAAGCAAGCTGCACATTAGAGGGATCCACAAGTTAACGAACGACAAATTTCACATATAAAAAGTTAGAAGGAAAACAATACTCAAATATGGACTTCAGTTGATCCTAATAAGAACTTTCCCTAAACAGAAATTTTCCATTGATCATTTCAGCTGTACAAATAAATCAAGATTAACCATTAATATCAACGGTTAGAAACATCACGACAACATAGACATAGTTGGAAAAAAAAAACAAATATACAGCCAAGTGCCTCAATATCAACTTGGGGTTGTTTTCTAACTTTATAACTCAATTTTTTCATAAAAGTTCACTTTTTATATTTTTGTTTTTTCATATGGTTGCCTTTTGCGCTTCATTACAACCGCATTAGCCTTGGTATTTTGCACCAATTCGATGGCCCCACTGTTTCTCGTGTTTATTATGTAATAGCTAACAAGGTTAATACAACTACATTAAAGATAATTAATATTTTTTTATATGCATACCAATTAATATTTTGTTTTTTATTTGTAGGAAAAAGTAACAGGGTGCGTAGATTTTATATTTCAAGTTGTAGAGAAATATTAGGGTCAAAAGGGCTTATCACTTTATATTGCTTAAGGTTTTTTTTTTTCATGTTCTTCATTGTAACACCATAGGCAAATCTCACATCGGTCGTGACACATGAGAGATCTTGGTTCATAAGGAATGTCCTACATCTAATATCACCAACGTGTTTTAGGGTTTAACGGTAGTGGATGAGTAAAACTGCACAGTTAGGCGTACTCAGGTGACAGCAATCCAGGATGGGTCATCACCCTGGGAAGTTTTCACATTAGCAACCAAAAAGCAAATCCGTGAGCTGTAAGCTAGAAAAACCGATAATATTGGTGATACGAGATGCATGATATTACAAATGGTATCAGAACCACTCTTGTGTAGTTCGGGATGGTGGAGCAAACCTCATCAAAGAAGATGATGAGTCCCCGGGGGTGTCAGAGGGACGCCTTAGGCAAATCCCACATTCCAGGGAGGATGGTGGGGCAAACCTCATCGAGGACGATGAGTCCCAAAGGGAGGGGGGTGATTGTAACACCCTAGGCAAATCCCACATGGGTCGTGACACATGAGAGATCTTTGGTCGTATCACCAATTAAGCCTTAAAACGCATTGGTGGTATTAAATGCAGGACATTTCTTATGAACCAAGATCTCTCATATGCCACATCCGATGTAGGGTTTGCCTAGGGTGTTACATTCATAATCAATGTTTGACTTGCAGAAACCATTTTAGACTAGTCAGGTTGTTGAGAGATAGAAATACTCACTTAATGTTTGTGTTCAGTGTTTTAATTGTGTATGATCGTATATGTGAATATCAGCACCTACTTCAAATACTTAGGTATAAGATTAGTTTTTTTTGTTATTTTCATATGTTTTCGTATTTTCATGTATTTATGCATACTGCATATATATGTAATATAAAAAGACTTACAACGTGTAGTTTTTTTATTGAGTAAACTACACAAATGGTCCTTTATGTTTGACTTATTTTTCAGTACTTGTCCTTTATTTTTAAAATTGTCGAGAATCGTCCTTTGTGTTTTGATAAATTACACGCTTTGTCTTTTATGCTAACGTTCGTTAACTTTTTCTGTTAAATCTGTCACGTGTATTGCACCTGGGCCTGTTTTTGCTTTTTTTTTTTTTTTAAATTAGAAGGACCATTATGAAAGAATAAAACTATGAAGGGCCTTTTCTACATAATAATTCTGTTTATTTCTTTCCAGCACCATCTTCCATTATACATGGCCTTATACATTAACAGTGTGACCATCATCATCATCTCACCACCCACCATCTGCCGCTTATGCTCACCGTTCACCACGACCATCATCACCCACCCCATCATCACCATCAGTCACTATCGATTAGAATTTATAAAACCCCTATCAGAATCACCTCTAACATCTCCGACGGCAACATTAGGTTGTGGTTGCGGTGTTACAATAGACATAAGAGAATTAGGACATGGGTGTGACGGCGAGGGTATTGCGCCATCGTCATCTTCCACCGTCAAGATTGCGACGGAAACCCTGGTCCGACAGCTAAGGTTTCATTACCTAAACCATTGTGCCGCCACCGGATTTAACCATTGTCGCTGTCATATAAGGAGACGAGGAACGATTAGGGTTCGATTTGGAGGTTGTGAAACAAGTTTGCATATCGATGGTGGTAGTGGTGGGGGTCTTTGAGGAATCTGATGGTTGGGTTGGGTGTCACCGCGTTGAAGATGAAGATAGAACAAGCCGCATGTGGGGGAGCCTTCGATGGTGGCAGTGATGGTGGCTGGTGGTGGCCGACGGTGGAGGGTTGAATCTAACGTGGGGGGGCGGCTGGGCAGGCAAGGGGAGGGGTCAATCCATACGCATATTGGTGTGTTGTGTGTGTTTTGTGGCTTGAATCAAAAGAGAAGTTAATTTGGAATTGTTAACACAAATAGTCTCTTCACTAACAAAAAAACCAAAAATATTCGCATATGCTGCACATGATTGATTTAACAGAAAAAACTAACGAACGTTAGCATAAAGGACAAAACAAAGGACGATTCTCGTCAATTTTAAAAATAAAGGACAAGTACTGATAAATGAGTCAAACATAAAGAACGATTTGTGTAATTTACTATTGTTTAATATAGCAATATTTACTTAATTAAACATTTATGATTAAATCTTTTTACAAAAATAAAAATGTATGTGAGAGTTATAGATAATTAAATATGAGTTACAAAGTGTGTTTAAAGTATAGAATATCACCCAAGAATAAATTTTATAAAGTCCACTCACCTTTTTCGGCCTCAAATATCTTGGCGTGGTAACCCAATCCATTCACCCATTTGAAAACCTACAACGGAGAAAATCTTTCAGCCTAAGTCAGAGCATTTCGTTTTACACATGAAAAGTTAAGAGGTAAATGTCTTTTGCTATTTGAACTATTAACTAACGCACCAATATTGGTTATCCATTCTGAAATCACCTTAAAAATCCATTTCTTTTATACATCTTTTTATAAGAACTAGTAATTTCTCCCCGGCACGTTGCTGCCGGATTTAATCCTGTTAGAAACAACCAATTTGTTTGATTAAGTCAAATTAATCAAGATTATTATTAATTTCAAAAAGTGCACTTTGTTTGACATTTGTATTTTTTTTTTTTCAAAAGAACTGAAAACTATAGAGATTATAACTATCAAAAGTTTAAACTATGTAAAAATGTAGTTCTTGAATTAAGTCATGTGTCAATAGCATCATATTTTATCTTGATAAGTTAGAGTTAGAATTCTGAGTTTATTAATCACATTCAAAACACTTAATTCAAGAACTATAGAAGTAAGGACTCTTCATTAAGAACCCAACGGTGAAATATGTGTATGTGTAACATAGCTTGTGTCAAAATTTAAAGATGGTCTAATTTTCACTTTTGTTTTGAAGCGTTTTTGCTCGACAAAGCTATGACAAACAAAAATGCTTTAAGCACAATGAAATTATGATTACACCTTAATTTCTCTATTCAATAGTTTAACGTTTCTAAAAACAACAAAGGGTCAAAATTTTTATTAGTCTATGATAAAAGTATATTTTTAATCATATTTTAAGTTTCAATTGTAGAAAGAATGATTAAGAGAAGTCAACTAAATCTAAATCCTAACCTAAACCCACTAACTTTCAAATTGTCATGAACGTACTTGAACTTGATATTTGTGTCATGATCTTCTCATGCTAAAGGTTCTTTTTCCGGATGATCTTTCATTGTGCAATTGGAACAAAGAGCATAAGACCGACTCTTGATATTTATCCCTATATCATCAAATGAAATAAAAGAAAGAAAGAAACAAAGAATGCTATTAGAAACCAAGAATGCTGATAAACTTAAACCAACAAATAAAATTTCTATGCTGCAGAATCACCTGCAAGTGACAAACCATGGCTAAATTATCGTATCAAATAATCATTTAGGTTTAAAATATCAATGAGTATAAAATTAGTCTATGCACTGAAGCATTAGGCATGTTAATGTTAAACCGTGAGTCTGTTAGTTAAGTAATTAATGCCCTTAAATGCTTTAAAAGTAAAGCCAAAACTTTCTTACTTGAGAAAATATGGTTGCATCCACATATCTATCAAATTCATATCTGGAAACGTGTGATGGGTATTTGGGTCAATCCAATTCTAACAAAAAAAAAGTATATGATTTGACCCACAACCCATTATTGAACTTGCTGATGCATTACCAAGTCTATATAAGCCCACACTTAAAAAGATTCATTTATATAAACTAACCATGAAGATCAAATTTTGTGCATCAAAATAATCGGAGCTTGATGAATAGTTTTCTGTGTACAGGGTTTCTAGAACTGAATTTGGCTGTAAAAGTAAAAGAGCAAATCCATCAACATGTGCCTTACTCTTGAAAACACACTATCCATTGAAGTTTCACCCTCAAAACATCACTTTGTAACTGAAACAAAGAGCACTTAATAGTAATACATGAACAAATGAATGAATTGTGTATTCTGAAATAAAAACAAATATTCTTACTGGATTGAACACCAATTATTCTTTAAACTAAATCCTAATGTATAAATACTCAAAATATTTTTTAGAAAATCATATACTTATTATAACCAAAGATCAATTTTTGATATTATTGTATTTTGATAAGTTAGAAAATCGTAAAAGCTTGTACAATATCAATTTTTGATATTGTCATCAATGTTTCTTAATTGAAGAGAAAAAGCAACTTCATGCCTTACCTATAACTGGATTCATTTCTCAATTAACCTGCTTTTTCAACATTTTTTTTTTGGTTTTCATAGCAACAAATGCACTTTGATATTCATGGTCAAACATGTAGAGAGATCTAACATTTACAGAACTGACATGCATTCCCAAATGCTAACCGATAAAAACCTTAAAAGAATTTAAATAAGATTGTAAAACCTAGATGAATTAACACAGAAACACAACTTTATAGTGAACTTAAAAAACGTCAGAAAATGGTCCCTGGAAACATCACGATTAGATTATCAAAGTTTAAATAACTATTATCCACAATAAGAAAATAAAAAAAGAAACTTACTTGGATTCATGCAAGTCGGAAACAACAAAAGGAACTGAACACAAAATTTTGATCGCAGAGATTAAGTCAACATTAGGAGAATATTACACCATATAGTCAGTATTGCAATAAAGAAAAATTACAAAACGCAATCATAGGAAACAACGTGAGAAAAAAATAATTCACACAACAAATTTCGATTGCATAATTTATAATTCGTATATGGTCTAACTAAAAAATTTCAATAGCAATATTATTAATAAAGTTATTATTCAGATATAAATAAGATTAACAGAGAAAATTAATGTGTACCTTAAATTGAAGATCTCAGATGCGTTGATTGTTGATTGAATACGGTACGAATGTAGGAATCGAATGAAGATTGTTAGCATAAAACGCGTTGATTGTTGAATGCAAGAATCAAATTAAGATATTAGGGTTAAAAGAAGGGGACGCGGCAGTGAAGAAGGGGAAACACAGGATGAAGAGTTAAACGGATTATAAAGACGGGATGGTGGTGACGGTTGATCAGAGGAATGGATGCAACGAACGTTGAATGGAACAAAGAAGAGAGGCGACGGTTGCGAGTCGACGAAAGAATGGATGTTGGTGGGTGTTAAAGACGGAGATTTAACGGAGATACTTAACAGACCACGCTTATAAATTTATCAATTAGGAAAATCGTGAGAGATTTTTTGTAATGTTTTAGAAATTAAGTTATGTGGGCTTCTTTTATTTATTTTGAATAACACTTTGAATGTTTTTATTTATTTTATTTAATTTATTCAACAAGTAAGCAATAACGCCTTCTGTTATTCACTTTAATTAATTTATTTTGTAAATTAAACAAGACCCACCAATTTATTTTATTTAATTTATTTAAAAATAATATAAGGGCTTCTTTAATTTATTTTAGTTAATTTGATAAAAAAAAAGTTTTTATGAATACTCATACACGTACTAATTTAATTTTCTTAAAAATACGTCATATCGACTTCACTTATTTATTTTAATTTATTCATCTAGAATATAACTAGGGATGCTTTTAAGTATATTACTTAATTTATCTAGGAGGTAAGGATAATGACTTCTCTTATTTATTTTTAATAATTTATTTAAAATTAGTCAAAGAAGTATGTATTTATTTATATCTTATCTATTAGTAATACAGCCATATTGACATCTATAATTTATTTAATTTATTTATTTAAAAAATAGTAAAGACTGCTCTTATTTATTTAGAAAATAGTTAAAATTCTCATATTTATTTAACTTAATTTAGAAATTAGGCTACTCAACCCTTCTTATTTTTTCAATATTTATGTTGACATAGTTAAGATTTTCTTATTTATTCTATTTAATTTTATTTAATATAATTTATCTAGAAATAAGGATACTGACTTCTCTTATTTATTTTAAATAATTTATTTAAAATAGTCAAAGATGCTCGTATTTATTTATATATAATTTGTTTAGTAATAAAGCCATACTGGCTTCTCTAATTTATTAAATTCATTTATTTAGAAAATAGTTAAGAATGCATTATTTATTTTATTTTATTTTATCTATTTAGAAAATTGTTAAGAATGCTCTTATTTTTTATTTTATTTTATTTATTTCAAAAATTGTTAAAAATGCTCTTATTTTTTTATTTAATTTATTTAGAACTTAAATCTCACATGATCTTGTTTTTCGAATATTTATCTTGACATAGTTAAGATGCTCTTATTTATTCTATTTAATTTTAATATATTTGGAGAAGAAGTCATTTTGTTTCTCTTATTTATTTTAATTTGGTTAAAAATAGTTAGGATGTCTTATTTTATCCAGTTTATTAAGAACAGAAGTCTTATTTATTTTATTATTTAGTTAAGAAGTTATGTGGGCTTCTCTTATTTATTATTATTTAAAGATGCTTTATTTAAGTAATTTATTTATAGAAGAAGTCACTTCTCTTAATTATTTAACTAATTTATTTAATATTTAGCTATGGTGCTGCTATTTATTTTATTTATGAAACATGTGAGACCGTGAGGTGTACTCACTAAAACCACAACTGTTTCTTTTATTTATGTATTTTTAATTTTACTATATTTGAACTAAAAAATAGGGATGAAGCTCAAAATGTATATTATCCTAAGTATATTTACTCATTAACATAAATTATAGACAAATGCAAAAAACAATTTTTTTAACTCTGCCAGCCAATTGTAAACTTTTTAGTTTATTATATTGTCGGTCCCAAGCCCGGATAAAAGATGAGGGTTTATAGCATAATATATTTGAGCTAAAAAAATAGGAATGTAGCTCAAAATGTATATCAACCTGAGTATATGTACTCACTAACACAAATTATACACAAATGCAAAAACATTATTTTAACTCTGCAAATTGTAAACTTTTTAGTTTACTATATAATCGGTCCCAAGCCCAAATAAAGAGGAGGGTTTATAACATAATATTTTCAAACACTCAATGTGTGAGTTTTACTCCCATTAGTGCAATTATCATTCATCTCCATAATCACTTTTTTTTTTTTGTCATTATAGGAAATTTGAGAAGTTTAATATATAGTAACATTTGATCGCATATTTTATTATGTATCCGTCATTGAATACTATGATTGTAAAGGGAATATAGTGTAAGACTGCAGGGGGATGCTAGAATGCTTTTATACAAATGAGTAAAAAAAATCTCATTTACATAAATGGGCTCAATGGGTGATCAAGAAAGCCCAAGCGGTCAAGCCTAAATCGTAATATACTAATATGTGGTACTGGAGGCCTCTGGTTCGCACCACTTAATGCACTGTCAAAAATAATTTTGTTAACCCACTAAGACCATACTACGCAGGGTGAGTCGGCCGTGGGTGAGTGGCATCATGCCCCAATACCGTCCCGTGCTCACAAATTGTGGGTGTTGCCTGCTCACCCATGAAGCCCACATCCCTGATCAATGAAGTCATTTTTTTTTTGTTTTCAACCGATAACAATCTACCACTTCACCCTATTACCAATTATAACATACTACTTCACCTTCTATATTTTACCCACTCAAACTCACACTCACTCGAGCATTTCCCACTCACCCAGGTTAGTCACTTTCTCTTCGGTGTAACATACTTACCCATCCCCTCACTCACTCGAGCGTACCGGATAGCCTAGTAAAATAAATCATCTCTTATGATCAGCTTCAGTTTTTTTACTTTTGTTAGTATAAAACCCAATGATAACAAAAAACTTCAAAGTAAAAGTAACTAAATATAATAATTTACATATTGGCTTTTAATAATGTAAACAATGACACACTAGTCAATAATACTCTGCAATATCATTTGGAAAAGAACAATCTCAACTATCACTTTGTTTGTCAACATCAATCACATTAAACAAAATTATCAAAAAATTCCACTTGATCTACAAATGATTTTACTCGATTTTACTTATACGAGTAAATGTGGTTGAAAAATGTCAATTATGAAAATTTGAAAAAAAAAAATCATACTGTAATTTTTTTTATATCATTTTGATAGAAATTGAATAAAAATCAAGTAGAAATGTTGATAATTTTATTTATGAGATTACTAGTGAGTAGTGACAACCAAAGTAATAGCTAAAAGTTTTCTTAGTCAAAGTGATAATTTGGATTACTATTATTCATTGTGTCATTGTTGAGATTGTTAAATATCCAATTTGCCTTAGATTAAAAACCAACAAATAAAATACCAATCTTAGAAATAGTAAGAAATATACGGTGGATAAGTTGCTCGTAATCAAATTACTGGCATGTTCTCTAGTTCTACTATAGGTACATGAATCTTGAATAAACTAAATAACTGTCGAAAATTTCATTTGTTGATTGAATATTAAGTGATGCCAATCTAATCATCACCATGCCACATGTACTCCCTTTCTCTTGGTTATATTGCACCCTATAATATGTTAAATAAGTCGAATATGTACAAATCACCCACTTTGCATATGGTTGCGAATCGTGAGAAGTGCGATTATCTTGATTTATGCTACATTTGGGTAAAATAGAAAATTGATGAATATGCTGTAATAAACTTGCATGTGCACATCATGTTATGGAATAGTATTATCTAAGAAATACATCTGATGAATTAAAGAGGGTAGTATTCAATACTTTGGTTTTTCAATTTTTGCTTGTCATGGCATACTTAGACCCGCCCTATAAAACATGTTTGATGAAATTACTTAACATTCGATTAAATATCAAAATTTCCCTTGAGAAATTTTTTCTCTGTTTGTTTACTTTATCTCGTTGTCAATTAAAACTACCAGTTGTGATATATTACCATATAATAAGTGAAATAATTCGTGTATGAGGTACAAATAACCTCCCATTTCATGATTAATCTCCTTTGAATTGGACAAACAATCTACCTTTTAATGGTGATGTCGTGATGACAAAACCTATAACTCTAATAAGCTTAGAAATACTATGAAATATAGAGTGAAGAATATGTTGATAACCAATTCGTTGCCATGTTTTACCTAGTTCTACTAAAGTACATGAATCATGAACAAGTTGAAGTTAAAAGAACGGTTGAAATTTTCATTTGTATATTAAATATTAAATGGTATGTACACCACAAAAGTTAAATTGTTATGCCCTGAGATGCCACATGCACTCTTCATATGTTGTTATTATTGTGTATCTGGTGTCTCACTCTAGAGGTTAATTTTTTAGTGGTTTGTTAAGTTAAGTTAAAAGATTGATGAATTATTTGAGTTAAAGATTAAGAAATTAAATGAGCAATACGATTAATGAGCCACAATATATAATGGAGTCAAAAATCTATATATTAAAACAAAATTTCAAAAATTTGGACTCATATAAAAAAAATTAGGTCCCGTGCGATTACATCTCCTGCACATTATAAAAGAATAATGGCCGACCATGATCATGAGAAAGAATGTGAAATCTTAACTGATGTTACATTTGTGGTAAAACAGGAAATCGATGAATGTGTTTAACATGTTGTATTTTTGTAGTTTTCATATGAGATGAACATGTCATATGGGCTGTGGTCTTGTGGACATGCTATGGAGTAATGTTAGCTAAGAAAGTTGCTTGATGTACACTTGAACTTGTTTAATTTTTTGTAGGTTGCTAACTAATTAACCATGGAATATAACATATATATACCTTTGTTAAGCTTGCTAATTACATATATTTTCAAGTGTAAAACTAAATTACATATATTCTCATTTATCACAAAATACCCAAATTGCTCATTCTCAAAATCATATTATACCGTCCCTTACAACAATAATTCACAATTTTATAACGTCGGTTCATAAACCCTTCAGACGTCGACGTTCTACTCCGATCGATACCGCTCCATTATGCTCCGATGGGTTCTCCGGGTAATCCGATCTGCCCCGAAGGGTTCTAACGGCTTTTTCTTTTTATCCCCGATCTACTCATGTTGTTCACTCGTACCGGAGGTTATAATCAACTATTTTTTTTTCCTCCGATTTGCTTCTATTCTTGACTAGCAAGAAAAAATATGTAAATAAATTACTGATTAAACAAAAAGGTAAAATAGCAATTTAATAATTCAATTCCCTATTAATTAATATTTCCTTCTTTTCTTTCTAATCGCTGATTCATCTCCGAGTTCCCCTGTTTCTCAAGCCCTAAACAAACAGTGAAAAACACGCAACACACAGATATTTTCAGCAATATTTTCTCACGATCAAACACAGGATATCAGTCATCGTCTTCGTTCGGACCTCCATCATCTCTCATTTCACGAAGGGGCATAGCTTCCAGGCTTTATATAGCAGGTTTTCGTCATTTCTTATGCTTCGTGCTTGATAATTTTTCTTCTTACTATTTACAAGCAATCGGTTTTAATCGAGATTTAGGACTGTAGAACAGATTCTGTAAAATACCTGATATTTGTTCAATTTCATGTTTGAAATTCAATTGCTGCTTTTCTATAGTTTAGGTCAGACATCATTATGTTAATAAACGTATTTATAGTTTCATGTTGAAATTCATTGGAAGAACTTGATTACCGGTTATTTTTCTGAAAATACTCAAATTAGAAACTCTGGTAGACTAACACAATGTGTTTATAGATATCTTAATTATTGATATCTGCAAGTTAAACACTTGATTTTAGCTTTATAATTGTTTTATGTATCCTCTACAACAATCACTCTAGTTCTTAACTTTGTATTTTTTACAACAATGATATTTCATATTTGACTTATTAATTTATATGGTTTGAGTTTACTTTCTTTGTTATTAAAAAAAATAGTAAGGTACGAATGGATAATTTAACACTTTATTTCAGTCTTATAAAAGAAATTTTACCAAGGGTATCGATATACTGCCTTGATTATATCAGCCATTAGCTCATCAATTGATTCCAGGCCATGCATAACAAAAATTTAAGATTTTAAAAAGATGTTGTAAACCCTCATCTTTTATTCGGGCTTGGGACCGACAATAATAAACTAAATTGTTTATATATTGGCAGAGTTAAAAACTTTTTTTTATTCATATATAATTGAGGTTAATATTTATTTTTTTGTTTTATCAGAAACAAGTTGTTTAATAATATATTTGTAACCATGTGAAATATTATTTAGAATATGTGGTAGTCATGTTAAACGTTTTTCCTAAATCACAAAGTAAATTTTAAATACTTAGATAGATTAAATACAATAAAATAATAGAGAAGTCGTTACGCGAAATAACTTAAATAAATAAATAATAAGAGAAGCCAATATGACGAAATAAATTTAATAAATAAATAAGAGAAGCCGCTATGACGAAATAAATTAAATAAATAAGAGTTGTCACTATGATGAAATAAAATAAATAAACAAATAAGAATGAAATAAATTAGATAAATTAGTGAAGCATGTGGCTAAATAAATTAAATTAAATTAAATAGTGACAAATAAATTAAATAAATAAATGAGGTCATAATATATATTAAATAAATAAATAAGAGAAGCCGTTATGGAGAAATAAATTATATAAATACGAGAAGTCGCTATGAAGAAATAAATAAATAATCAAGAATGAAATAAATTAGATAAATTAGCGACGCCTTTAACTAAATAAATTGAATAAAATAGTGATGAAATAAATTAAATAAATAACTAAATAAGAGAAGTCATTATGACAATATAAATTAAATAAATAAATAAATAAGAGAAGCCGTTATGACAAAATAAATTAAATAAATAAGAGAAGCCTCTAAGGTAAAATAAATTAGATAATTAGTAAAAACCTATCATTAAATAACTTACATAAATTAGTGAAACCTATGTCTAAATAAATTAGATAAGTTAGTGAAACATATGACAAATTAAATTAAACAAATAAACAAAAGATAAAATAAATAAGAGAAGTCACTATGATGAAATAAAATAAATAAACAAATAAGAATGAAATAAATTAGATAAATTAGTGAAGTATGTGGCTAAATAAATTAAATTAAACAGCGACGAAATAAATTAAATAATAAATAAGAGAAGTCGTAATATAAATTAAATAAATAAATAAGAGAAGCCGCTAAGGTGAAATAAATTAAATATATACGAGAAGTCGCTATGACGAAATAAATAATTACGAATGAAATAAATTAGATAAATTACTGAGGCCTCTAACTAAATAAATTGAATAAAATAGTGATGAAATAAATTAAATAAATTAAATATATAAATAAGAGAAGTCATTATGAGAATATAAATTAACTAAATATATAAATAAGAGAAGCCGTTATGACAAAATAAATTAAATAAATAAGAGAAGCCCATAAGGTAAAATAAATTAGATAATTAGTAAAAACCTATCACTAAATAACTTAAATAAATTAGTGAAACCTATGTCTAAATTAATTAGATAAGTTAGTGAAACATATGACAAATTAAATTAAACAAATAAACAAAAGATGCTACTATGGTGAAATAAATTAAATAAAAATCCGTTATGACAAAATAAATAAATAAATAAGATAAGTCGATATGCCAAAATAAATTAAATAAATAAATAATAGAAGCCTATATGACAAAATAACTTAGATAAATTAGTGAACCTATAAATAAATAAATAATAAGAGAAGCCGATATGAAGAAATAAATTAAATAAATAAGAGAAGCCATTATAAAAAAATAAATTTAGTAAATAAGAGAATTTGGTATGAAGAAATAAATTATTGAAGTATTTGTCGAAATAATTCAAATAAATAAGTAAAAGAAGTTAGTATATGAAATAAGTTAAATAAATTAGTGAAGCCTACGAAATAAATAAATAAAATTCGTGAAGAAATAAATTAGTGAATCCTATGTCAAGAAAAATGAACTTAATAGATAAGAGAACCCAATATGATATGACGAAATAAACTAAATAAATTAGAGAAGCCACATGATAAATCAAATTAAACAAATAAATAAAAGAACGCTAGTAGTTATTTTTTTCTTCCATCCCTAACTGTCTCTACTCTCTAGTAAATAAGACACCCCTCTCCTAACTAGTTTTCAAACAAATGAAATTAAAAATTTAAGTACATTTGATAAAAGAAACAAAAACATCACGTTTCAAAAGCAACCACCACTTAATAAATAATCTAACAAGAACTTCATTTTCAATATATGCTGAATATATAGTAAAATAATCTCTAACTATTAAATTATAAGTAGTTACTAATTTATTTAATTTAATAATATAAAGTAAATAGATGCTGAACGTAACTAACCTAAGATACGCATCTATAAAATTCTAAACACAATCCCCGGTATATTGGTTGAAGCGATCAAAGTAATTATTTTTTAAAAATTCGTCGGTCACAATTTATAAGCCTCTCATCCGTTTCTATTTTTACTTTCCGTCCATGTGGGATGTGGTTAAATTATTTATTCCATTAAACGGATCTCACATATTCTTCTAGTGTACCTCTTTGAACCTGTTTACTTCATGCTTCACGGTGCTAGCCAATTGAACCAATTGTTGACTTTCTTTGAATTCGGGTCTAGCCAATAAAGCTAAGTTTGTTCTACTAGGAGTTATGGGTATTCATAAACCAGACTATTAAATTAAAACCATGTTAATTTGCCAACATTTTTAGAGGTTTATACAAATCGGTTTACAAGTTAGATATTGGTTGCGTTCACAATTTGTAACTTGGATGTTCTAATTGCAACGTGTCTTCTTGAGCCAAAGAGAAGATTAACAAGTTGCTTTTTGGCCCTCTCCTTCTACCCAAAACATATTGTAGCAATTAAAAATGCAACATGATCCGTAGCGCAATCTATTCATGTCTCATATTTGTGACATATGTCCATGGTTATAGTGCTTTTTGCTTCCTATATCATAAAATTTGTATGATGTATAGATTTTTTATATATAATTGTAAGGTATACATGATATTATAGAGGAACGAAATGATGTCTACCTAGCTAATCAATCAAATATTATATAAGTTGCGGGTGAGCTGATCACAACCAATGCTAGCAAGACTTTGGTGGCCATGCCTGAACTTATCATTGTTTAAAATTGAAATCACCAGTCTAACATTCCACACCTAGTTTATGCTATTTGTATCTAAGTTTATGTTTTATTAAGCAGAAATCACTACAATGATCATTTGACTAATCATTTTACCTTGATAGTCACTGATCACACTTATAACAATGTAACCACTTGAACTGTTACATATAAGTATAAATCAATCAAAATTGTTAGTCGTATATCTGAATCGTTCTTTCAATTCGCAAACCGTAATCAACACTCAAACAACAAGAACACAAAATGTAAATGTAAATCTACTAATCTTTGAATATGAAATTGTGGGTTACAATA
>WOUH02014072.1:0-15914 GCA_009936405.2 Stevia rebaudiana
ACCCTGTCCCAAAAAGATCCTACGGTCGACCCCGACTATTTTGTCTTGGGGTGGTACGCGCGAAACTTAAGGGCACCGCTACATGGTATGCGCCCGACTGTTTGACCGAGAGAAACCCTAATCGACCTAATACCATTAACTAACTATCAAACAAAACCGAATCCAATTGATGAGTCCAATTGATGTGCTAATTGCATGATAACTACATGATTATAGCCTAGGTGACTACCTTTTGTTTATTGATTGATATTTGAGTGTTTGTTGCTTGTTTTAACCTAGAGTTGACTTTTTTGTTGCTTTGACCATATAGACCTTTTAAGTTGCATGAACCTAATTAGATCTTGATTTTGCCTTGGTTCTGTCTGTCGATCCTTGGTTCGATACTCGGTCTTACCTTACGCACTGCATCCAGACCGGTTCACTGCCGTATGTGTTTTTGTTGATCGTTTTATAAATTTTTTACTTGACTGTTAACCTGCATTATAACAACTGGCCATTTTCCGGCACCGTTCCGGTCAAATTCCGGCCTCGGGCTACTCGAAATCTCGACGTCACCTTAATTTAATCAAATATTTATTCAAGATAAATATTATCATTACATTCTAAAACGTATTTAGAATCATTTGAGCGTATACGAAATTTCAATACGAGCAACGGTTTGAAAGTTATACGCAAAACGATGCACCGATCCATAAGCCCGAAATCCCGACACCTCATCTTGAGGTGAAACCAATGGGGTTAGATCCGGAATGGAAAATCGTGAACGTAGGCGAAAACCACGCGCAAAACGGAGTCCTAACAAAGCCGGAAAACGCGTTTGAAGTTAACCCGACTGACCGATCGAGGCTCGGGATGACGTGGCACCACGTGAGTGGTTCGGGACCCACGTGGCAACACCATAATCTTGCTGGCACAAGAATGGACACGTGGCAGGTTCGGATGGGGTGACGAGGCCACACGTGGCAGCTTCGAAGAGGCCCGCGAATTGCGGCGAGCTACGCGTGGCGCGCAGCTCCTTCCCCTTACGTGCGCATGTCGCGTAGAACCACACGTGGCACGCAGCTCCTTCTCCTTACCTGCGCTTGGCGCGTAGAATCCAAATTGCGGCTAGCTTCCGGGTGAAGTAAACCCCTACGCGTGGCGCGCACCGCAGGGCCAAAACCCGCGCGACACGCGTAGAAATCCCATTTTTGCCTATATAAAGAGGCCAACGAGCTCAGTCTGATTCCACACATCACACGAATCACATCCACTCATCTGGTTCTAAAATCCTTACTGAAGTCGTAATCGGTTTACTGAATCGCTCTCCGAATCGATCGCTGATCGCACGAAGCACGGAGGTTCTGCTTACCGTCCGTTGATTCTCTCACTACCGTATTCTCTCTCTACCGTGGTATTATCTATGAGGTGAGTTCACGGCCCCTCTTTCAATACATGTTTTTACTATTTTATAACTCGGGGGAGATTACATACACACACACATACTATGTATACATACCAAGGTAACTCACGCACGTTATGTTTTCGTAAAGAATACAATGAATAACATAAAAAGGTTATGCTTTCAAGATAAGACACAATAACCACAAGGTTATTACATAAATTATAAACATGCCATGCAAAAGTCCTCTACATTCTTACTGGACCGTTAACACTGGGTTGCCGGGTAATAATGGGTAGTACTACTGGGGCTGATAACCCCATACGGTAACAAGTGCGGTTACACGTATGCATTATTAGCTCCTATCTATATAACAATTGGCAGTTATATGAGAGGCAAAAACATTACGCTTCGGTGCCAGGACTTTTATGTTAATAACAAACTTTGTAATGTTACACCTTACAGTAACAGGTACAAATGGTGTTGTGGTCTTATGCGATTAAAACACTATAACAGTTTTAATGATATCAAAACCTGTGAACTTACCAGCATAAGCTGACCGTTTTCAAAACTATATGTAATATCAGGTGTCTAAGACAGGAATCGGGAATGATGAAGGGGACCGTTGTATTTGTTTAATACTTGTATTGTATTATGTTTTGCTTCCGCTATGTAATGTACTCTGATATTCGCATGTCATGAAATGATGTGTTTTGGTGTAATATTGTTGGATATTAAACCGGTTGACTCGATCCTGCAATACCGAGCAGATGACGTGGCTAACCGCTCGTCGGACCGGTCGAAGACCGGGGGCCGGGGAGCGGGGTGTCACAATTATACAATTGGTAAGTAATTTTTATGTCTTTTTGGTCGTGATCCGTAATTATGTATATGGTACGTGATTATAGGCGGTCCGGGATTTTTAAAATGACGCTTTTGCCCTTTTAATAAATTCTGGACGTGGTATGTTTTTTTTGGAAGGTCGATAATTACGGTTTTGCCACCGTTTTAATCTGGGCCTTCTATTTAAACGATCGAACGGACCAAATCCCATCCTACGATTAGTACGAAAATACCTATATGTATTTCAACCACTCCCTTGTATTTATATATATATATTTTTTACACTAGGTTATTGACCCGTGTACTACACGGACTGAATAAGAGATAAAATATGAAATAACAGTATAAGTTTAAGAAATGTGTACCAAATGGGTAAAAGAACTAAATTACTATGCCTAATCCCTAATTGTGGAGATCGAAGAATAATGATACCATTGTAAATATTGCAACCTAAAAATCCACCTGTATCTTGTTGAATTTAATATTCATCACAAAAAATGAAATGGTCAATAACATTAATTTTACATAAAAGGGTTTTCCAATTCGATATCAGAGCCATCAATGTTACATCTGCAATTCCATCAATGTTATAATGTCGTGTTGCAGTATCATTATCAGAGCCAACATTTGACTGATCTGTAGAAGCGTAACTGGTACAATGTTATATGCCATCCTTGAACCAATCTTTTATTCCTGATCTTTGTAGTTTTAGATTTTAGCTTACGGGTTTGATTTCCAGATGCATCAAGTTCTTGAATTTCATACTCATTTGGAACACTACATGATACTATCTTCAAACAAACCTTTTTCTCTGAATTCTCTACAAATTTTGAGGATTTTTTTAGAGAACTGCCTGCAACTTGATTGCTAGATGATTAACGGGTTGAAGGCTTCAAAGGTTTTGGTTTTTCTAATGATTTATTTTTAGCACCTATATAGTATTATGAATAATTCTGACACAACAACTAATTAGGTTGCATAATTGACCAGTTTCATCTTGAGAGCCAGCGGTATCTTTTACACCAGTAAATGAACAGTCGATAAAAAAGAAAAATGTGCCCAAAAAACCAAGTCAAGATTCGATTATTTCAAATAAACGAATCAAAAATTTTTTTCAAACAAACTATATCTTTAATATGAAAATTACCTGAAAGATTTTGTTTGATATTGATTTGTAGATGAAAATTACCCTGTCTGAGTAATTTTTTTAATAATGTTTGAAACTCAAAGCAAGATGGAGATATATATAGCCTAAAACTCGAAAGTAATCCATTGAAAGTAAAGGTAATTATACAATTAGGCAAAAACAAATACATATTTGCATCAAATGATGCGAATAAGAAGTTTGCACCTCTTTTGCAACTTCTAAGAGTTCTATCTGCTTTACCATTTCTGCAGCTAAACTCCTCAAATTCTGCTATGCATCAAATGATGCTAAAAAAAATTGGTTTAAGAAACTAATAACTTATGATCAATGACAAGATTCCGCCATAATAACTTATTTATTTTTACTCACAGGGATCATCATTATAATATTTTTACCAAATAGGGAGATGAATCTGAGATGAACTGGAAACCCTAAGCAATTGTTTTCGGTAAAAAATAATAAATATTTACGAGATCAATTAAAACAAATGTGTATAGAATGAATATGTACCTTGTGGAGATGGATGAAAACCATAAACCCTAATCGGATCTTCACAATGCCAATAATGTCACTTCGTATCCATAATGCCTATAGAATCGAGTTTGATATGAGAATCCAACTGGGTTGCATTGGAAACACATGATCTGATATGATTGATAGCAGATTTGAAGTTGATTAAACACGTTGTGACCCGACGATGTCCACAATTTCGAGAGAAAGGGCCGTGTTAGACCACCCGTAGTGGGAGCCCTTAGGGGCGTGGTTTGGGCGTCGAAGCCCCAGCACACCGAAACGGCATGGGGCGTTGGGGGCGGTGGAGGTGACCATGTAGCCGTTGGGAGTGGCGCCCATACCCCCTTTTGACCGTTGGAAATAAAAAAATATATATATTCATTTTTTTTTTCCAATATAAATACCACCCACATCCTTTATATTTTTTACAAATTTTCTCAACAAAAACCTTTATTCTTCTCCTTTCTTTTATAAATTTCAAATGGATCCAAACCAAAACAACCAATTTTAACCAAAATCAATACAACCCCAACCAATTTAGAACCAACCAATATTACCCCAACCAATTTCACTCCAACCAATTTTACCCGAACCAATTTAACCCTAACCCATACCGTCAATTTATTTTTTACCCCTTAAATCTTCAACCGGGTTATTTTACAAATATGCTTGAATCCCCGCTCAACACACCCGAATATTGCGAAGATTTCGTACCCAAGACGCAACCCGAACAGTCTAAAGGGAAAGGAAAAACCACACGCCAACACAAAAAGAAGACGGGGGATGTAGCAGTTAAAGCCCGACCGGAAAGATGGACGCCCGCGGAGGAGCTTGGGTTGGCGAACGCCCGCGGAGGAGCTTTGTACCATATTTATGAAATTTATTTTTTAACTTTTTAGCAAACAATCGAACGGGCCCTGATTTTTGGAGAGATGTTAGGGCTAAATTTCACGAGAATGCAGATGCCAAGCAGCGACGAAATGAGGATATGATATCGTCAAAGTGGCGAGATATGTCATTTAAAGTCAAAAAATTCAACGGGATTTTACAACAAAAGAAAGTATCTCGTCGTAGTGGTCAAAGCGACGAGATATTTATGAACGAGTGGTTTGCTCAATTTACACTAGACGGTTATGGTAAGTTATCGCCATCGTACTACGATTGTTGGGACAAATTAAAATTTAGTCCCCTTTTCCAACCGGTGCCGGTGATTGTCGGACGCTTATCAACAAAGCGTTCCAAAACTTCAAACTCTAGCACACCTGGAAGTGAGCAAGCAACTTCAGACGCTCATTTTGGCTTTGACCTAAACGACATCGACGACTTAGAGATGCAAGATGACGAGCCTGTTCGTCCAACCGGTAGTGACAAGGCTAAAGTCAAAGCCAAAGCCAAAGGAAAACGACCTTCAGCTTCAAACATGTAGGAGGATACCGAAGGTATATCTACAATCGCCCAACAACTCACTCAATTTAACGCTATAGCCCAATCAAGAGTCGAGATGAAAAAAGAATGACAACGTGCGGTTGACATGCGAACACTTTTGGTTAACATCGACCATTTAACCGGCATCGACCGCGAGCTTGCCGAGAAAGAGAAGGCTAGGATTCGTGCCAAATATGCTAAATAGATTTTAATTTTAGTATTTTTATGTTTTTTTATTAATGTGTTGTTTTTTATTTTTTAAATCTTGTAACTTTTAATTACTTATGTATGGTTTTATTTTTTTTTATAAATGTTTTTTACTTTTAATAATAATATAAATTAATAGAATTAAAAAACAAAATCAATCATTAAAATAATCAATACATTTGCTCTCTCCACCACTCACCACTACACTCATTTTCCACCACCTCTTCTCTATCATGTGTGGCACTGATGCGTCATAACTAGGGGCGCGGCTTCTATGGTGCCAGGGGTTGCCCCGGCGACTCCTGATTTTTTCGCGCATAGTGTAAATTTCGCGATTTCGACTGAATTTTTTTTTATATATAGGCCGGCAACCCACGAAATCCGTGAAAATTCTACATATATGATCTTGGCAACCCTTGGCAAAAATTTCAAGCTTCGCCACTGGTCATAACCCACCCCATCTCCACCCCAAACCACCACGCATGGTCTTATTATGCAACTTGGGAGTTCAGATATGAGATACGAACTTTGATTTCTATTTTCGTGTTTTGCTTTTTAGATTTCACTGTTGGATTAAGAATAGAGTATTGTTATGGTGAAAATAAGTCAAATGGTTGTTTATGAAGAAGAAACATGAAGGTTTTTAGTTGTAAATACTGAATAATTAACTAACCAAAGTTTAGAGTTTAGTAAGTTTAGTTAATATTAAACAAATAGTTAAAGGAATGACAGGTACTCGAGACTGAACTTCATCGTCTGTTTCTTATCTGTTGATTTCTTAAGATTAGAATAGTCTATGGTTCCTCTATCTTCGTTTGTAATACACGTTGACTATCTAATGACGATGATGATAATAATAATAATCTCTGTTAATATCATAAAATTATATAAAGGTACTTGTTTGATGACGTCCATGCTTAGTTGAGAAGATGTATATATCGATATATTAGCGATCAAAACCCATGTCTGACCATAGAATTATTCAAAAATATTCGTTGTTAGAAATAGCAGATCTTGTTAAATATTGATTACGATCAACATCTTCAGTTGCAAAATGATTACTTTCATCATCTTCATTGTTTTATGTTCCAACCTGATCATCAACCGTTTTTCCGCCTCTGCTGTTTCAACTATCAAAGTTGGTGACCAACTCAACCTAACTTCTCGCCTCGTTTCCCCTCGTCAAAAATTCACGTTAGGGTTCTTCACCATTCGAGAAACAGGCCACACTTATTTAGGAATTTGGTGCGTGACCTGGGGCGGAACAACCCTGAAAGTATGGGTCGCCAACCGATCCACTCCGGTCAAATCAAGTTCTCCCGTCCTCATGATCGATCCAACCACCGGGAAACTGATCATTTCCACCGGAGGATCAACCCTTGTAAATGTTTCAGATAATCAATTCGGTGGTACCACTAATTTGACTGCAACTCTTCAAGACACTGGTGATTTCCAGCTGAAGAACGAAACGGACAACCAGATTCTCTGGAGAAGTTTTGATTATCCGACTAATGTGCTTTTACCGGGTATGAAACTTGGGTCGGACCGTAGAACGGGCCGTAACTGGACGTTAACTTCTTGGCTAAGCGATAAAATCCCTGATTTGGGTGCTTTTACTATGAGTTTCGAAACCGATATTGGAACAAATTCTGAGAGATTAATGATTCGACGACGAGAGCATCCATACTGGAGTAAATCTTTGAATGAATTGAGTAGTGTTAGTTACTACTCGTACGATCTTGGTTATGCGAATAACAATGAAGAAAGATATTTCAGTTATGAAGATAATTGCCATGGTAATGATTGTACCACCGCCTTTTGGATTTTGAATGCAAAAGGTCAAATTGAAGAAGGTCGAGCTGGTGGAAATTATTTATGGATCCCTGAATTCTGTTTTGGGTATGATTCAGGTAATGGGTGTGTTGCGGGTTCTAATTCGCCTCTATGTAGGAGTGGAGATGATAAAGCTAATCTATTGTACGGGGTAATTTATACTGGCGAAGCTGCATATGATCATAACTCAACCCTAAGTTTTAGTGATTGTATGGTGAGATGTTGGAATGATTGTGATTGTAAGGCTTTCAACACTCTTGATAATGGAGTTGGATGCGTTATATGGAAAGGAACCGATATCCGGTTTGAGAGTAATCAACAAGTGATTCCTGTTCCAATGTATGTGCTTGTTTCTCCAAGTAAAGGTAAAATACTTGCGACTGATACTATGATTTGTTGGTTGGTTGGTTGGTTGTTGTGCATTTCTATTAATGTATTCCTTCATATTGTCTTTGTTTTAGATTCACTAGATATTGCCAACATTATTATTACTGATTGTTATCTTATAATGAGCTCAATTCACATGTGCATTAAGCGTGAATAGTGGATCTAACAAGTTACATTGCACCTAGGAAATTCTAAAATCATGATTTGGGGATCCGTGATTTCTGGCATTTTCCTACTTATCTTTTGTTTCAGTCTATTGTGGTATCGTAAGAACAAAAAGGTTAAACAAGAAGGTAAAGCAATTGATATTGACATAAAAGTGGTCTTTTAAATTTTATGCACATTTCACGTTCTAAGATATGGTTTTGATTGTAGATGACACGGAAAAGGAGGACAAGAGACGTTTGCTTGAATTAATAGATTCGAGTGATCCTGAAAGCGATGCTAGAAAAGGAAGAGATATTGTAGTCTTCGGCTTTGCTGATATAGTAACAGCCACAAATGATTTCTCAAATGAAAATAAGCTTGGACAGGGTGGTTTTGGACCTGTTTATAAGGTATTTGTAGCTATTCATACGAGCTGTATTTTTAGAACCATAGGTAGTTCTTTAATGTTGACAAAAACAAGATATAATGTTCTTATGATAAAAGGGGAAACTTAGTGATGAACAAGAAGTTGCAATCAAAAGGCTTTCAAGAACATCAGGACAAGGGCTTGTGGAATTCAAGAATGAACTTATACTTATTGCCAAACTTCAACATACAAATCTTGTCAAAATTCTAGGTTGTTGTATTCATGGAGAAGAAAAGATGTTAATTTATGAGTACATGGCCAACAAGAGTTTAGATTTCTTTCTTTTTGGTAATAAATATATCAATCTTCCGATTGTCTATGATAAGTGGGTTTTAGTTTTGCACTATCTAACCAGCTAAAGCCATTGAATAGATGAAACCAGGAAGGCACTGCTAGACTGGCCAAAACGATGGAACATAATCGAAGGAATTGCTCAAGGATTGCTTTATCTACATAAATACTCGAGAATGCGCGTTATCCATAGAGATCTCAAAGCTAGTAATGTTTTACTTGACGAAAGTATGAACCCCAAGAAGTCTGATTTCGGTATGGCAAGAATTTTCAGACAAGATGAGAATGAAGCAATGACCGAAAGGCGGATTGGTACATAGTATGAACACTGTCACTTTCTAAGTTTAATTTATAATATACTTACGTCTAATTAATTATCACCGACTCTAGCTAATTCACTTACATTATGCAGTGGTTACATGTCTCCTGAGTTTGCAATGGACGGGACTTTCTCAGCAAAGTCTGATGTCTTTAGTTTTGGAGTGCTAATCCTGGAAATTGTGAGCGGAAGTAGAAATACAAGCCTTTCTTTTCTTCACACAACAGTCAATCTTATCGGACATGTAGGTCTGGTTTGAAATCTAACTCTTCTAAATTTGCTGTTTTAAAATAGTAATTCGTTTGACCCCAAAAGTCAAAATGTAGCTTGTATAATTACCAATTAAATTCTTTTAGGTATGGGAGCAATGGCAACAAGGGGATGTATTGCAATTACAGGATCCAACACTTGCTGCTACTTGTGTCGTACCCCAATTGTTGAGGACTATTCATGTTGCACTTCTTTGTGTACAAGAAAACGCAGTGGATAGACCCGATATGTCAGAGGTGGTATCTATGCTTAGTAGTGATACTATATTGTTACCTGACCCAAAGCGACCCGCGTTCTTTTTTGGTAGAACTATGTCCAAGTCTAACCTTGTCAATAGGATGCCAGAGGGCCGATCTAGAAACAACTTAACCATTACACAAATGGAGATAGATAATAGCATATCATCATAATTATATCTTGTCTTATACATGAAGTGATAAATATTTATTGTTTGATCCCCTTAAGTTTTATTATGGGAATCATAGAGATTGGAGAGTGATTTTCCTCCTGTTATTGTAAGTAATATGTATGATAGCTATAGCGTAAGTATTAGCGGATTCTTTATTGACTTAAAAGAAAAGGTCAATAATTAGGAAGATGTAGCAACATCTGTATCCGACTAAAGTTTCCACCAAGCACGACTTCGATCCGTTTTAACTTCATCAGAAAACAATTTACCAACATCCAAATCATCATTTTGATCATCCTCAGAACACGAACCGTATAACTTCCTCTCACGTTCATAATTATACGTCCACTCTAACCTTTTCAAAATATCACTATCTTTCCACCGTCCCACAACAGATACCGCTTCCTTTTTAGCCTTTCCGATAATAATCTCTTGCCATGAAAACGCAGCATCAGAAACCCGTTTAAGAGCCCCATCATTACTATCACCAACAACCACAGTTTTCAAGCATCTCAATCTCGCTTCCTTTAAAACCTCCACAAAATCATAGTCATCCGACACAAGTATCAAACACTCCATCTGACACCTGTCCATCATATCCACCATGTGATTTTTCAACGCGACATCTGCAGCTTGCGGTTTATTCGAAACAACACTAACCCAAAATCCGGCCCGTTTTAACTCATCACCCAATCCGTACCCGACTTTTGGAGTTAAAATATCTCTTGCAGCATTATTATACTTTTCCATTTTCATGGAGTATTTTCCCACTAATTTGACCCGTTGACTACCTCTAGCTGATTCAATCTGACTCACTCGTTTCTTGTGTTCACTCTCGTGAATTTGCTTAAAATGGTTGATAAGCTTTTCATTTGTATAAAACTTCCTACCACAAACACGACATATGTATGGATCTGCGGGTTTAACAATACCCTTATTTTCAAGCTGATTCAATGTTTTTCTATCTCTCCTATGTTCTCTAATCACAGGGCGAACATAATCAAATGAATGTTGATTAGCATAAGCTATCTTGTATCGTACAACCCCGAATGATTCAGCTGCCTTTTTAAGTCTAATAGCAGCATCAAATGGAGATACTGATCTTGGAGGTTTGTTGTCCAAATCCCAGAAAACAGCCACAATGTTTCGACCAGCACCATGAACTGAAGCAAATTGGTCTGGAGTTTTGGGAGTTTGGTTCGTGTTGAAATGAAAATGTCTGATTAATCTAACTAATGCTGTTAAGGTTTGTGCTGTTGAGAAATCTAATCGCATGTCCGCAATGCAGAATCGAACCAAATTGACCATTGTCAACTTGCAAAAACACAATCTTTTAAGTTGGACCAGTAAAATGTAGACTAATTGTGTCTAAACCAGTGGCCCTGTGCTTAATGAAATTAGTGTTTCGTAAGTGTTCCAAATGCAAAACTGCAAAAGTAAAAAAAAAACATCGTATTACCATTTTTAATCTTTTTTATATTAATAAACCAACTAATCAAGTCCTAGAGTGCAGTTAATATACAAGTTTTGATAAACGTTTGTGGTTTGATAAGCTAATAATTTATTGTTGTGATCTTCTAATCAACAACTGAAATTTCAGAAACACCAATCAATTTAAACAGAATGCAGTGCCATACAAAGCTTTTGACCACTAGCAATTCACTTAAACCATACAAGAAAAGAAAAAAAAGCCCAAAACTCACTTTGGCATTTTAACAAACAGGTTGTGTGCACCAACCAGCAATGACATAATAATTCCTTTTCATATCATATTTAATCCTTAAATTCCACAAAATCAAGAATATTACTTGAGTCGGGTGAAAGAATAAACTAAAATGAGGAAAAGGGTCCACTTATCTCAGGGTTCGGGAACAACCTGTTGAAAGATAATTCTTCAGCAATTCACAAAGAAACAACATTGATACACCGACAAGTTCAATTTTGCTTTTCGAGAAGAATATATACGATTACGGGGGAAAAGAAACTACGCTGATAAGAAATGAAAATGAAGAAGCTCTGATCCCAAAACTCTGATCTTCAGCAAGGCTCTACCGAGAAGATACAGCAAAGAAAGCCGGTAATAATAATATTTTATATTAATTATTTCCTTTTCTTCAAGGCTTGCGCTATTTGGTACCCCCTTTGACCACCCCCATTACGGGCCGTAGGGGTCAACGTTTTTTTTTTTTTTAAATCGAATAAAATTATTTAAAAAAAATTTTGGCATATGGGGCCGTATGCCCTCCTACAGGTTCTTTTTTTTAATAATAATTTGATTCGATGTAATATTTAACTGTAGGCTTTTTATTTAAAACTTACCCTATAGATTGTCACTGGGCTTAGTTTAAATTTATCTACTTAAAGTCCATGTCTACTAAATTTATAATGCACAACAGGACTTCGGAAACTTTCTTGATTATGATGTGGGACAAGGAAATATATTTGTGTTTCAATTATAATTGTAAGTTATCATTTCTCATAGTTAACTCTATGGATTTGGATTTGGGTTAGTTATATCAGTTATGTTTTTTCTATGGAAGGGATATTCTTCTGGTATAAGTACACCAAGAAACTTGTCAAGACGATTACTTTGGTTCTGGTATATTATTATACAATGAAGATGACAAAGATTCATCATGAAGCAAGACTTCTTCCTTGTCTTCATCCGCTTCGTAAGGGTAGTTTCCATTTTCCAAAATGTGAGTTTTGTTATCCATATATTATCTACTGTTATTTCTTAGATATTTCAATTTGTGTGTAGAGTGAGAATATTGTGAAGTATTGAAATAAGAAGAGGTGATAAAAAATTATTTTTGTTTCTAAAACTTGTTGGCTTAAAAACTTCACTATCAATGGTCGGCATGGCTATCATCTAAAACTCTCATAATATAATGTCATATATTTCTTGAACATCATTTGGAATTGTACTCAAATGGAATCGAATTTGAATATGTTTGGACACAGAAAGTATGTTTTGTTTATAAAGTAGCTAAAAGTGAACTTTGAGCCTTAGATGACGAAAAAACCCATGATGCAATAACTTTTACCCATTTACACTATACATGCATGATACATTGAATTGTAGTTAACAATGATATTACCCAAAATGCAGATAAAGCTTAACCCATTTTTTAGTTAAAGTTTAAAAAAACATGCTCTTATTTTGTATAAAAAATATAACACTGTATACATTTGTGCAGACATAAACTATTGCCAACAGGAAGCCAGGAATCAATTTCAACTTTGTCAGTTTCACTGCAAGATTCAAACTTATAAATTAATGACTACTTCCTTTATTCAGAAGCGTTTTGTTCCAAGTGTATGGGTATTTTTAATATATTTTCTTGTCCCACATCGACTCCAAGAAAGTTTCTGAAGTCCTCTTGTGTGTTATAAATTTAGTAGACATAGACTTTAAGTAGATAAATTTAAACTAGGCCCAGTGACAATCTATATGGTAAGTTTTAAATAAAAATCCCAAAGTCAAATATTACATCGAATCATATCATTATATATAAAAAAAAAAATAGCATACGGGTATGCCCCCCCTGTGGGCCGTATGCTAATTTTTTTTTTTTATAATTTGATTTGATTAAAAAAAAAAATTTTGACCCCCTACGAGCCGTAGGAGGGCCGTAAGAGGAGGGGTGGTCAAAGGAGGTGGGGGGTCCAAATAGTAGGGCCCTTCTTCAAATGGATGTTTTGGACTTTACTGATTTTTATATTTTTTAACATCTTGGACTTTTAACTAATTAAATTATTAAATAACCACCTTTATGTTGATTTCAAATGAGGGCGTCTGAAGCCCTGAAGGATTCAAGTAAAATATAAAGCCGGGCCGCTTTTTTTCTCGAATTTCAGTCTTAGCTTTTTTCAGGTGCAATTGTCTACTTTAAAATTATATGTAATTTGTCTTTATAAAGTTTTAAACTTACACGGATATATAAATCCCCTTTCTATTGGCGGGTATCGTCACGCGGCTAAATCTCGGATCACTCCTCTAGGCTCTAGGAATAGGACACAATAATATAGTGCTCATCAGAGAAGAAAGTAGTCCCTTTATTATAATCACACTGATAGATAAATGATAATCAGCAATGTCACTTGGTATTTCCTTTAAGATGCGACTATTGTCCATGTATATCACCAAAAAGATAGTTTATCTTGCATCATTAATTAATCAAGAGTGAACTCCAATTTACGTCATTGTGGTTTCCGGACAGAGTAAGATTGTGTCCCAAAGCCGTTAATTTGTCCCTTGAGTCCCTGTATTTGCAATTTCTTGTCAATAGAGTCTGTCATTAGAAAACACAAGAGGAGAGACACACAACCAAAAAGTCGTCGGTTCAAACCCTCTTCAAAGCAAATTTTACCTAGAAAACTATGTGCTATTCAAAAGAAAACTCAAGAAATGTAAAGCACAAAGATGTGAGTTTCAATAGTTTACTCGTATAATTAATGTTGCAGTTGATTTGACGCATTTGGATAACATTCATTGATAAAGTACCACAATGCAGGGCTAATTAAATAGTGAACCGACTTCTACTTATGCTAGCTAGACAAGGAAGAAATGAGGTCGAATTACCACCATTGAAAAGGACCTAACTTGAGCTACGAGTGAAGTTATAGACTTTTAGTGGACTAAAAGGTATTGACGAACACGAATTTTTCATTTGATCAAGGCTCTATAGCATTTTAAGGATCACCAATTATCATATTTTTAATGTAAAAGTTCAATGATAATTCTTTCTCTTTTTTGAAACGGAATAAATGGTAGGAGTACAACATTGCAAGGATAGTATTTTAGCTATTGAAACCAATTATCTATGTTTACTCTCCTTTCTCTTTTTTGAAACGGAATAAATGGTAGGAGTACAACATTGCAAGTGAGGTATTTTAGCTATTGAAGCCAATTATCTATGTTTACTCGTTTTCATATGTCTTTGACTTTATTAAATAGCACTATTATAAAAGTCTCTCGTAGATTCGTCTAATCCGATTAATCGCTAAAAAACCCGAGTACTCCTTTGCTAGGCCGAGTACTCGCTCATTTTCAGTCGACTAACCTAACAACACTGTATGCTAATCTAGCAGCGTTTAACAACTTTTGCAACCATACTAAATAACTATAAGTTGTTACTTTTAGGTAATTGTAATGTTGAAACCAGTAAAATTTAAAAATCAGTCTCCTACACATTGGTGATAAAGTATGAGACGCAAAATAATCTATACCGGATATCATACTATCATAACTTCATAGGAATACACGTGTCTCACTCGCCGACAATATACACGTTCAAAGCCCACCATAGAACTATTCAAAAGTCAGTTGCTTGCGTAAACAGAAATAGTCGATGTTGACAGCTAAATATCAACAGAATTTATATAAACTACTTATCAAATTCTAATTCAACCACACAACGATCTCAGATTAAAAAATTCGTTAAATCGATGCAAAATGATTTCACTCATCATCTTCATCGTTCTATCTTCCAACCTGATCATCAATTGTGTTCCTACATCTGCTGTTTCAACTATCAAAGTTGGTGATGAACTCAATCACATCTCTCGGCTTGTTTCCCCTGGTAAGAACTTCACGTTGGGGTTCTTCAACATTCCTGACACAAACTACACTTATTTAGGGATTTGGTATACAGACGATGAACAGATGAGGAAAGTATGGGTAGCCAACCCATCTACTCCGATTCCGATCAATTCAACTTCTAGCGTCCTCAAGATCAATCCCGACACCGGGAAACTGATTATTGTTACCGGAGGATCAACCCTTGTAAATGTTTCGGATAATCAAACCGGTGGTAACACTAATTTGACTGCAATTCTTGAAGACGATGGTAATTTCCTGCTGAAAAGCGAATCTAATGAACGGATTCTATGGCAGAGCTTTGATCATCCAACCAATGTGCTTTTACCAGGTATGGACTCGGGTCGGACCTTATAACGGTTTATAACTGGGTCTTAACTTTTAGGTTTAGTGATGAAATCACTGGCTGGCTCTGGTGATAAAAGAAAATTTTTACTTGTTGGTCGCCAATCCTTCGGTAATCAAACTCACAAACAATAATCGAACAATAAACAATACACTAATCGTAAATCTATATTTATTGAATCTGAGAATTTTTTGGGTTACAAATAAATGAATTCAACATCCTATTTATAGTGTTCTATTGCAACGATTCGGAGATGTTATAACCGCTCCCTTAACCGTCGCTTTCATCTTGATCGTCGTCTTCATCTTGATCCTAGGGTTCCGGTGAAACCCCAATCGTCGCGACCCTTTTCCGAACGGTGCTTCTG
>WOUH02014082.1:0-15912 GCA_009936405.2 Stevia rebaudiana
TTATAGTTTAGTTTTATTTAAAATATTTTAATTAAATGATGGGTGGTGATGATGTGGTACATTGGGGGAAGGATTTAAGAGGGGTGACCATTGTGGGGTTTGAAGGATTTGAGAGGGGTGATGATGTGACAGGAAATTTGGGAGAGGTGATCATTTCACATAGTCTAAGCTATACCTTGAATTTAAAAAATTAATATGAGAAACCATGAAGTACTACTTAAAGTAACATTTATAAATCTAGAAAAAGGATTACGTTGTAAAAATAGCATACAAAGCACGAAAAAAATATATAAACAAACTAACAAAGTACTATATCATATTCAGGTTAATTTAACTTTTGAATGGCTGACCCGGCCTAGTTTCTTATTATTTTTATTTTTTACAATTTTTTTTTTGTATTTAAGGAGCTGCATTTCAGTTTGGGGTACGATGTGGGAGAACCAAATTTAGAATTCAGACTAAAGTTGAGTGGGCTAAGGATTATAGAAGGAGAATCCAAATAATTTATTTACATTTTACATGAGCCAAGGCTCGAACACGTGATCAAACAACTAATTCAATATGGTTCTGTTGACAAAGCTACAAACATTTGATATCATCATTCTCATTGTTTATTATTTGTACCCTTTGAACTTAAGATTATATTTCTCAACTGAAAAGTTAATCTAGAAACAATCAAATAAATAAACGTGTACCAAATCCCACTACTTATATTAAAACAAAACGCATAACATATTCTCATTTCCCGCTGTAACATATTTAATAAAACTTAAAAAACCAATCAAAACCATTATCAATCAACTTTATTTTTCAATTTTTGTTTTATATATCTTTTTATTACAATGATAGAAATGTAACAAAAAGAAAAAAAATAAATAAAATTATGTGGCTAATGTAATTACATATATGTAGCTTGTATGGTACACATGCATATTACATTATTTACATGTATGTAAGCTTTATGAGTTACATACGTAACATTTTTGTTACATATACGTAACTTCGTGAGCTTCATAGTTTTTTTCAAAATTTTTTTGTTCATTGTGTTTATAATCTTATAAATTAAAGTAACGAAAAATAATTTTTTTTAAAATTCATTGTTTTGAGGAGTTTTCTAAGTTTTCTCCATATTTAGAAGTTTTCTCATGATCCATCCCGTATATATATAATTATATAAAATTTTACGTCACTAGGTTCGTAAATCCGGCCCGACCGATCCGACCTCTAACCGGTAAGAAGACCGGTTCGATGTCCGGTCCGGTTCTGAAAACATTGAATAAAAGAAAAAAAATAATCCTTACCCTATATGTCATTTGAAAATTGGTTTATATCACTCAACCCAAGTGACGGCAACTAAGAAATATCAAGTCTAAATTACTTGCATAAAAATAAATTCAAGGTAAGACGAAAGTTTTAAATCTCAAAGATTTTCATGTAAAATGACACAACCATTTGAAATCGTGTACAAGAAGGCCGACCTTGGGGACTTGAGGAATATGATCATCCCCACTTGCATAAAATAAATTCAAGGTAAGACGAAAGTTTTAAATCTCAAAGATTTTCATGTAGAAATGACACAACCATTTGAAATCGTGTACAAGAAGGCCGACCTTGGGGACTTGAGGAATATGATCATCCCCACTCTTTTAGTTAACTTTAGTATGCGTCAATCCTCAAATTTGGAGAACAAGTCTGCCATACATGTGCGTACCACATAGGTTGCCCCTCTTAGAATTTTTTTTAGTGGTACGTATATGTTAAATTTCCGTCCGTCTTCCATAAAATTTGGTAATCGTCCCTAATCCGCCCAATCCAATTTTAATTTGTAAAAGTTAGTTATAAAACCAAGTTGAAAAAGTCGTAACTAATAATATAAACTCAATAAATAAAACTTAAGTTCTCTACTACTTTTAATAAGCTAAACAAACCCACAATTAGCCTACATTAAACAAGTTAATTTTAAGTTTAATAAATTAAACCAAGCTCACTACTACTCCATTATGGTTTTGTATATAAAATTTATTTGGATTGTATTTTGTAAACATAACCCGACCTGATACGACCAACCGGCCCGAACTAGAAAAGAAAAAAAAATTATTACATAGCGTCATAAATACTTGAACGACTCAAAAGTTTTTTGCATCTCATTAAAAAACTTATGGTCCACGACTGCCGCCATATATATCATCCTTCATTGTGACTGTACAAAGAAGAAAGAAAGACAAGAAGAGAAACTAACATTTGGATGTAATCAAATTACTACCGGTGAGATCGTAAAACTCACAAGAAACGTTTGTAAGGACAACAGGAGTTGAATCAAGTTCAAATTTATTAAAAATGATAACATTAGAAAACTATGCAATGGTTGAATACCTTCTCAACTCTCATGTTGTAAACTGATAGAAATAAGTCACCTCATGTTACCTAGGAGATAAAGATCCACCTGATGTCTCCTTTTGCATCGGATCAACTGTTTACAACAGAAATTTCTCTAGCGTATAACTATATATATTAATCAGCCAGATTTGTTAATAACGAAACTGAAATACTAAAAACTATCTATTTGGAGTATGCTATCTCGTTGGTGCAAAATTACACTGGATTCTAGAAGTAATTTGAAAGAGAAGATTCAAATCAAATATTCACTACAAAGAAGTAAAACGTAAAAGAAGATGAGCCAATATGTTTCTCTTGTCACTTTGTGGGTGTTATAGAAAGCTAGAACGACATTGTCTTCAACAAAATAAAAATGCAACCAATAAAGCTCTTGAAAAAAATAAAATTTCCTTTTGTTTTTATGGATTAAAAACATAGCTAAATTCAACCGATTTGTATGAAACGATTAGTGTGATTTTATTATTCCTTTGTTATTATACTTAACCTTCTTTCTACCAATTGCTAGATTGATATTGATATAATTATTTTTGCGGTCCAAAAAAATATATTTAAGAAAAACCTATTTATAATAGTCATTTTAGCGCAAGTGGTTAAAAGAAGAAAGAAATAAAGTCGGTACGCACGAGCAAGGCGTCTTTCTATAAAATATTAAAATTCCATCTACGGTTCTCTCTTGTGGGGACCCACTGCCACTTGTCTGTTGACACGTGTCAGTACTCACCACGATCCAATTCTCTATAAAAACACCCTTCACTCCCCGTTGTAGAAATCACCACACAACCAAACACACACACACCTCCCAAAACACTAGCACTCAAATTTACAGCGAAAATGTTCATCGAGAGTTTTAAGGTCGAAAGCCCCAACGTTAAATACACCGACAATGAAATCCACTCTCTGTACAATTACGACACCACCGAGCTCGTTCATGAAGAGAAAAACGGTTCTTATCAATGGGTTGTTAAACCTAAAACCGTCAAATACGAGTTCAAAACTCAAACCGATGTTCCTAAATTAGGGTTCGTGTTTTCATTTATTTACTAATTGTATTTATATAATTATATATATAATCTCTGATTTCTGATTAAATCTGTTGGTTACTCATAGGGTTATGCTTGTTGGATGGGGTGGTAACAATGGCTCCACTCTAACCGCTGGTGTTATCGCTAATCGGGAGTGAGTATTTCTGTATTTCTGGTTATCGTCGAAAGAATATCATTTTTCACACAATTTGAATTTCTTTTTCTTTTCTTTTTGGTTTTTTTTCTATCGAATCAGATGCGAATCCATAACATTTTTTTGACTTTGTGCAATGTACGTGTAACATCAACCTTTATCAACTTTTTCTCACCAACCTTTAAATAACGTCCAATATGACTTATAGGCGATAGCTAAACAAAAAAAAAGATCTTGTTTGGTATCAATAATATTATTTAACCAGATCGAAGAGGATCTTTGGACTAAAAGGCAACACGAGTGGTACTATATTTAGTATGCTAATGCACAAATCTATAACTGACACAAATATTAAAAACAATTTTTTTTCTAATTAAGTTCATAAAGTACACATATCAACCAATTGTTTGATCAGATTCATGCTGCACAAATCTATAACTGACACAAGTATAAACAACAGTTTTTCTCCTAATTAAGTTAAAAAAGTACACATATTAACCAATTGTTTTTAATGAGTAAATATTTTAATTGAAACAGGGGAATATCTTGGGCAACCAAAGAAAAAGTGCAACAAGCCAACTACTTTGGTTCTTTAACTCAAGCATCCACTATCAGAGTTGGATCCTTCAATGGTGAAGAGATTTATGCTCCTTTCAAGAGTCTCCTCCCAATGGTAATCTTTTAAATATAACTAATAATAATATTATTATTTTAATGAATATGAATAGTAATTTTGGAAATGATTAATATATAGGTGAACCCAGACGACATTGTTTTTGGGGGATGGGATATAAGTAGCATGAATCTGGCTGATTCAATGGCACGAGCCAAGGTTTTGGACATTGATTTGCAAAAGCAGTTAAGACCTTATATGGAATCTATGGTCCCACTTCCTGGTATCTTTGACCCGGATTTCATTGCTGCAAATCAAGGTGCACGTGCGGACAACGTGATCAAAGGAACCAAGAATGAGCAAATCCAAAAGATTATTAAGGACATCAGGTAGTTTTAATATTAATTAAATTAATATACACACTGTCCCATATCTTTTATCTGATTACTGTTTTTTTGTGCATATTTGGATTAAAAAGATTCCCATTTAAACCTTGTTTCTTGTTGTTAAGTACCTAAGTTAGGGGTTGTTTGGTTAAGATAATTGGGTAACTGATCTGACTGATTCAACATGTTTTTAAATTAGAGGCTTGAGACCGATTCACATGTGTCATTTTAACGAACCAAACAGTCCACACATTATCCATACATCAGACCGATTCAGAGATAGTTTTTTACAAGATTAATTAAGAGGCTACCAAATAATACTTTTTTAATGGATTAATAAGAGGCTACCAAATAACTTTTTAGCCTACTAACACAACTAGGTGGATGTTTTGTACTTTTTTCGGATCCACAAGATTTGATAAACGGTTTTTGTATATGGTATTAGAAATATAAGTTAACCAAAGAGTAAAATTTATTTTTCTAAAAATGGTAATGTAAATAGGGAGTTTAAGGAAGCAAACAAGAGTAATAATAATATGCACACTACCCCATATCTTTTATCCCACAAGATTCATTTTCTGTTCAAATTTCTATTAAAAAGATTACAATTCAAACCTTAAGTTAGCCTACTGACACAACAAGACAAATGTTGTGTACTTTTGTCGGATCCATAAGATTTATCAAATGGTTTTCATTTTATGGTATTAAAAATTTAAGTCATGCATCCAAAGTTTAAAATTTAATTTTTTGAAACTGGTAATGTAAATAGGGAGTTTAAGGAAGCAAACAAGGTAGACAAAGTGGTGGTTTTGTGGACCGCAAACACAGAAAGATATAGCAACGTTATGGTTGGGCTTAATGACACGATGGAAAGTTTGTTTGCATCATTAGACAAAAACGAAGCTGAAATTTCACCATCAACTTTATATGCTATTGCTTGTATTCTCGAAAATGTTCCTTTCATTAATGGCAGCCCACAAAACACTTTTGTACCAGGTAAATCATATGTTGTTATTATTTCTTTCATGTTTATGTATAATAACATAATTACTTGTTAATGATGCTAATTTCATTTGTGGGTGCAAACAGGGGTTATTGATTTGGCTATTAAGAGAAACACCTTAATTGGTGGTGATGACTTTAAAAGTGGTCAAACCAAGATGAAGTCTGTGCTTGTTGATTTTCTTGTTGGAGCTGGGATTAAGGTAAATAACCCAAAAAGTTTTGATTATTTATATAATTATTATTAATTTATTATGTCACCTGAACGTATATGAATGTTGGTTTAATGGTTTTAAACTTTTAATTAGTATCACGTGACGACAAGTATGGTGGTCCCACAAAAGAAAACGTAAAAGTAAATAATAAATAATAAAAAGACCATGTGATTCTGACTTCTGAGAAATGTTTGATGGTGTGACAGCCATTCTTGTGAAAATACCTGATAGCCACATCTTTCTTTAAAAATAAATAAATATTCACCAAATTATTTGATTATTTTTTAGAAGAGTACATGATTTAATTTTATAATTAATCTTAAAACAACATTAACAGCCAACATCGATTGTGAGCTACAACCACTTGGGAAACAACGATGGAATGAATCTTTCAGCTCCACAAACATTCAGATCCAAAGAGATCTCCAAAAGCAACGTTGTTGATGACATGGTTTCAAGTAATGCAATCTTATATGAGCCCGGAGAGCATCCTGACCACGTGGTTGTCATCAAGGTATTATTATTATTATTATTATTTTTAAAACATACAAATTTTGTGATATTACGATTTTAACCTTGTGAAATGTAGTATGTTCCATACGTTGGAGATAGCAAAAGAGCAATGGACGAGTACACATCTGAAATATTCATGGGTGGTAAGAGTACAATTGTACTACACAACACATGTGAGGACTCACTTTTGGCGGCCCCGATCATCTTGGATCTCGTCCTACTTGCCGAGCTTAGCACTCGCATCCAACTCAAAGCAGAAACCGAGGTAATTTTAGTGTCATCAATTCGATCTTTTTTTATTTATTATTATTTTTTAATATATTTAGAGTAAACTGGAATTTTTATTTCTGAGGTTAGAAAGTCTCAACATTTTCGGTCCACATTAACAGACTCCGTTCATAACATTTCAAGTTTTAATAGTTTTCGTCACAGACGTTTCAAGTCTTAACAGTTGTCTGTCTGTTAAGGGTTTAGGGACGAAAACTCGAAACTGTTAGAGACTTGAAACGTTAAACATGGTTTTTGTAGAGACTTAAATGAACACATTATTGCAGGGTAAGTTTCATTCGTTCCATCCGGTGGCGACTATTTTGAGTTACCTCACAAAGGCTCCACTGGTAAGTTTTGTCGTATGATATTATTATTATTATAATTGATTGATTGCATGTGAGTAGGGACCGGAAATTGATGTAAAGTGTTTTGTTTGTGATTGAAAAAACAAAACAAAAAAATAAAAACAGGTTCCACCAGGGACACCGGTGGTAAATGCACTAGCAAAACAAAGGGCAATGTTGGAAAACATATTAAGGGCTTGTGTTGGATTGGCACCAGAAAACAACATGATCTTGGAGTACAAGTGAATTCAGCATGTTTGGTTTTGTATTGTTTAAGATGTAATGTTTTTTCGTTTTCAATTTCCCATCTTTTGTACCAACTGTGCGTTGCTTTTTCTATAATTTGGAGATAAATATATTTTCCAAATATATTCTAGTTGTATGGAGTTTTCACCGTTCATAAAACTAATAACTTTTGGTGACTTGACTTGTATGGTACATATCACGTCTGCAATTACCAGTTCTAACATACTTATGTCTTTAATACAAGTCATATTATACGTATGAGAATAATGTAAGTGGTATGAGTGTATGACACATTGCATTGCTAACTTTAGCATACTTTTAACATGATGAGTCATACAAAACGTATGAGCATAATGTGAACTTATATAGCACAAGAATATAATACGCAAGTCTAACAAAGAAATTAAGTTCAAGACGAGTAGTATTTCAAGAGGAGTTTTAATTTATTGAAATTAGATTATACTTTTTAAGAACAAATTATAAAAGATAAATAGTAAACTTATTATAAACTCAATCCCTGGAAAGAAAGCAGAAAATTTTTTTTGCGCACCTAAGTTTTTTTAATGAAAAGAAGCTGAAAGGATATGTGTTCCAAGAATTTTCATTAAATAAACTGGAAACAAAAGATGCGTCAAAACATAGATCTTGATAGGAGATGATTATCAAAGATCCAACGGTTTGTTGTCACATTTGCAACAACTATAGGGTTAATCTTCAGTAGGTCAACATCGTAAAAATAGTAAACATGTTCAAATGGCTATTTAAACATGGGACTTATAAGACAGTTAAATCCTTTACATCGTAGTTAAGTTTGTTGCAACTTATCAGACACCCTCATTTAATATTATTGCAATTTCAGTTCTAGCAATAGTTTTTTTTTCATGACACATTTTCTTTAACTGCAAACCACACAAAACTCCTAAATCTACAATGACACGTATGATCACTAATTGTTTTTTTAAGTTTTATTTTTATATTTACATTAGACAAAATTACAAAATACAGGTTTAAGGGTATTCTATCTAATTACAACTCATGTTGTACCCTTCATTCCTACTTTTTCTTTACATAATTTGTAGCAAACATACAAAGGTCTTGAATGATGGGTTTCTTTGACCAATGTTGACCATATCATATCCTCTTCTGTACGAGAAATTCTACATAAAACTTAACTTACAAAACTGTTCCAACGTTGTTTTAAAAGCGTATACGCGTCCGAACAAGGAATCGGTAGTAATCCAACTGTTCCACCAACTTCTTTTTCAATAACAAGATCCAATCTCATCAATGTATTTACAGCTTTATCAATTGGCATTTCAACCTGTAAAATGTACACATTAAACTTGATTTCATTTTCAGTCCAACTCTATGGGCTTTTTACAAATGCAAATAACTAATAAAGATTAATTAACATCTTAATTAACTCAAAGTGTATGATTATAAAAGCTACTATGTTTATTACCTTCTTTCTGAACACGTCATACATAAATCTTTCGCACTGGTCTCGTGCACTATCTACAAAAGTTGCCTGCAAAAAATGTATAAATTTCCATAATTTTTTATTTTGTTAAGTACAAGATATCACACACAACAAGCAAAAAAGAAAAAAAAAAGGAAATCTTTTATAATAAAGGTATTTCAATTATTGGGCAATATTGACCTAAAAATTCAAATTTTAGTTGGTTTCGGTCTCCAAATCTCCAATTTTTGGTTCAATATTGACCGAAAAATTTAAATTCCGCTATTTGACCCGATTTATAAAGCTGAGCCCATTTTGACCCGTTACACAACATGCAAAGCATCTAAAGCCAGTGTCAATTGTAGGTAAATGTTTTAAGATATACAAAGGGGTCCATTATATTAAAATATAAAACTAATTTTCGTCAGGATAAGTTAAAAAATATGATACAACACGTGTGAAAAAAGTAAATTTATCTAGATATTGCATTTTAATATAACAAAAAAAAATATAACTTGTAATGAAAATCCAAACCTGGCTAGTCCCTGCTTTAAGTAAAATGGCATACGCTAAAACCGCTTCCTTGTACTGCATATAACGTTTACAAGAAACAAAAATAGTAAAACAATTATTTGGTTATATTTTGTAAAACAATTATTTGGTTATATTTTATACAATTGATCACATTGTCCTCATATAAAACAAAAACTATAAAATGGAAATAATTCTCACTTGTTGCTGTTCAGAAGCATCCAGAAGAAAGTGAACCGATCCAAAACCACTAGCTAGAGTCTTTTCATAGAGTGTCCGGTTGACCAAAAGCTATTAAAAATTAATAAGTTAAAATTTTTTTTTTTAAATTCGAAAAATGAGGTCCAAAAATTTAGGATTCTTATTATTTAAGAAAAAGCAGTTACTGAACTTACTTGATACCGATCCCATGTCTGTTTGTATCCCAAGATTATACGCGACACGTATATAACAAGAGCACTTGCTGCAATAACATCTAAAACTATTGCAGATCTGCAGTAATTAAATTATGTAAAGTTTTTTTATGATGTAACAACACCAATACAGAAACCGCATAATGGAAGCAGTAGATGCAGTTTAGGAAATTTTTGATGAATAAAAGACTATAAATATAAAACATGTAACTTCAATTTCATATTTATCAAAATGATTATATAAGCTTTTACTGCTTTAGAAAAAAAAAAGGTAAAAGATATCTTATATAATGTTTACCACATAATTATATAAAAAAACATCATACTTACGGTGAGGTCAAAATATTCTCAAATTTGTAGTTTATGAAGTAAGCCAACAGACCCAAGATTGAGGCAACATCCAAGCGTACCTTCATAAAAATTTTAATTTTTTTTTTAATATTCTCCATAATATTACATAGCATTTGTAAAGATTAAAAGAAAATAAATCACCAACCTGACCAAATTAACCTAATAATTTGCTGAAACCTTATGTTCTAATTAACGTAAAAGATATACTTTATAGAGATTTCTAGTAAAAGTATATACACATAATAATAGAACAAACCCTAATTAATATATTTTAAAACACAAATAAACAAAAAAAAAGTATTTAGATTAAATTTACCGTGTCCAAGATGCGAAAAGACAGCTTCTTGTGAGGGAAAATAACCTACAAAGCGCAAAAGATATTCTAAGATTTAAATTTGTGAAAACTGACAATAGAAAAAGAATGTGGTGATGTGTGTTTACTGGTAAATCCGGAATAGGGATATTTTCGTAAATTTTCAACTGCAATAAAGGAGCTTGGTATATGCTCTCTTTTTCCTCCGTTTCTTTTGTATAAAGCAAAATTAATTCTTGAAATGCAGGCTCCTGTCAACATAAAAACTTCTCTTGTCAAGTTACTTGTATTATACGATGTTTAAGCATAATAAAAAATAAATTATGGTTCTTAAACATTATGTATTGTGTCACTGATTGAAATGAAAACAAATATATAAAACTCTATGCAAAGTTTAGAAGTTAGTAAAAGACACCAAATGCATATATAACCTACATCAACATTTCTGAAATTACATTAAATGTCCTTTAGCTACATACACATTTCACCATGGTAAGGGTAAAATAGTCATTTTAGAAAAATTTAACAGAGTGTTAACTTTTTTTAGTGGAAAGGACCTGATTGTTACAAAACATGCATGGCGTAATTCATTAGAGTTTAAGGATAAAATCAGCAAGTTGGTATATAGATAAAGGACGTTTTATGTAATTTACTCTTTTATATATTATAACATCAAACACAAATTTATAATTTTGGTTTTCATATATAAAAAAAGAAAGAAAAAAAAAGTATCAAACATCAATAAAAATTTTGGTTTTCATATAATGTCACAGTGAAACATACAATAGAAAGATAATGTAAAAAAAAACATTTATTTTTAATAATCAGCTACAAGACATTAAGAATTTAAGACAATAACAAAAGTTAATTACTAATTAAAACTCAAAACCTCTAATACAACAGCTAAATGTTATAAATTATAGTACTCATTACTACATTCAATATTGTTTGTAGATCATCAAACACTTAAAAAGTTAATAAAGAAACAAGAAAAAGTTCATTTTGTGTCATACCTGAAGAACTGATCGCGACAAACATATCGAAAAAGCTTTCTTCAACATTTTCCAAGGATTATTTTCACACAATCTTCTAGAAGCAGGCTTCCATATGTCAGCAAGTGATATTCTTGACAAGAAAATAGGTCTGCATAAAAAATTATCAATAACTGTCTTTCTCAACATAAAAAAAAGTTATAAATATTTGAATACAACCCACGTTAAATAACTCATTATTAAACCCTAAACAACGTAGAAAATGAAAACTATTACCTTAAATACGCTTCAGATGCAGTAATATCAGAATGAAGGTTAAAAATCTTTTGTGGCATAGAGGGTATAAGACCTGTCCACGTCAGCAATCTTTTTAACAACCTGCCACGGGGCCCGGCTGATGATAAAATTCCTTCATAACGGGCCACCGCCCTCTGTGCAGCGAGCCAAATAGGAAGATCTTCATCTGACAGTTGATTAACTTTAAATATGTCATCATTTATAGGTTGATCAAACATGTCTGATTTCCTCAAAATAGAAATTTCTTTGAACCAAAGTTTCATCCTTTTAATCCATAACTCTGCATCTTGTCCTTGAATGCTACGTTCAAACGCCTGTCATGAAAAAAAATAATTTAAATGCCAGATAATTAATCAAACAAGAGTACAAGTCTTAAAGCATAAGGTGCATGTTTTCCAATCACAACCGAGATCGATATATGGATTTAAGTTCAACTATGTGGCAAGTATAGTACATCAACATGGATATGTAACATCCGTATCGTATTCTAATATAACATACTGCTATTTAATAGGAAAAATTTACTTTCATTTATTTGGAGTTGGGATAAAAATGATTAAATTTAGTGGAGATGTTATTATGTTAACCCGTGTAAAGTAATGGGAAACCTATGGGATAAACAGATTATGTGTGAATCTTCAAGGATTTCGAGGGTGAAAGTTTATAAAATATTCTATAATTATAGTATTATTAATTTATTACTATAGTATTAATCGATCAAAAATGATTATAATCAGTTAATGTTAATCACCATTGTAAAGGCTTTGAAATGAAAAAAATCCATGATTAGTTTGTAATAAAAGTAACTTGGGTGAAAATTGTGATTTTGACTCAAACTGATGTTATGATCATACTTACCCATAATCACCAATAAAATGAATTGAAGGTATGTAAGTGGCATATGAATACGACAATCACATGGAAAGTTGATAACAAACATAATCTTGATTAATATATTTCAAATGGTGTAGTATTAGGGCCCCTGTTTGTGGTGCACGCATATAATCTATATATGTGTTGGCCCTCGAGGGGCAAAAGTAAAATTGCACTAATTTTAACGTTATTTTACTCATTTTTTGTGAAAATAACGTTAAAAGCTACGATAGACGGTTAATCAGGCATCATGAGCCGGGGGTCTCATCGGAAGCAGCCTCTCTATCCTACGGGGTAGAGGTAAGGCTGTCTACATCTACTCTCCTCAGACCCTACTTTTAAGTGGGATATACTGAGTACGATGATGATGATGAAATGGTGTAGTATTAAGCAATTACCTCAGCAAACCACATGCCAATTTTCCCTAACGGTTCAGAGATACCAAAGAAAAGTGCTTGCAGAATCTTGGATTGCAAGTAGTCTAGTTTTTCGCCTATTAGTAGACCCTTTTGTCTCTCTGTTGCATATCCTCTCCTGTATAATGAAAGGTCAGTATACATGGGTCAACACATACCTGCAATAAATGATCCAGAAATTAACCTGAAATCAAATTAGATGTAATCACAGTGGGACTAATTGATGTAAAAAATGCATACGCGTACAAATAAATCAGAATTATCACCTGAATATGATTGCTTTAGACTCTGATGCTTTCTTCCAATCAACATAAACTGGGAGAGTTAGTAGATAATCAGTGTTTAACGCTGATGTCAACATTAAATCAGCAGCTGATAGTTCTTCAAATTGAGCATTATAAAGTAGTTGAATGAAAGCGCGCTGAAAACGCGTATCAACTGGAACTCTACATGAAAAAAAAAGGTGTTAGAGTGAGTCAATCTAACTAAACAATAGTTGTAACGCCATCTAACATATTTAAAAACCTGGAAATTTCTGGAGTATTTTCTACATTTTTGGTTGAATATCCAAACAAGTCTGAAAAGTCAATGGCAGAATCATTCTCATCAGGTGTTAAACTTTCTTCAGAATCATCATTCTCATGAACAGTTTGCTTGTGATTAGCAGAATGAGTGAGGTCATAATCTGCTCGCATTTCCTCTAAAATGTTTTTATGTTCAGCATGTAGAATAGAATCTAGACATCTGAAATTAAAACTCATCAGTCAATGAAATTACAATCACGTAGTTTCAAACTTATTAGACTGAACAAACATATCAAATTTCAAACAATTTCTTTGAAACTTTTGATTGTCACTGGCGGCTTAAAATTGGGCATGATTAATATGTCCCATTTTTTCTACTCAGGGTGGTGAATTCTCAAGTTTACCACTTAATCGTTAAAGCTTTTGTTCACAAATTCAATCTAAAATCGATAATCGTAGCAATGTCAGCTGACAAAAACAAAATCAAAGAGCAAAAAACTTACGATGACATTTGAAGAAAATCATCTTTCTGTTTTCGTGAATCGAACATTAAGACGATGGCATCTAAAAGCTCCGATTTCGAAATCGCGATGTATTTCTGTCTTGGCACATGAACTCCTCCACCACCACCACCGTCATATCCATTAGTTGTGGAACTGGAATTAACCTTTTCTCCTCCATTGTTTGAGAGACAACAGATAGCAGATGAAACGGAGTAAATTGAGGTTTGTGATTTGGTTGATGAAGATTGAGGGTTAAAAATGGTGGTGGGGAGTTGCCATGAGAGATACATTCTCCTCGCGACTGCAAAACTGTTGGACATAGAAGGAGATAAGAAACAAGAGTCTTTCTACACTTACTCTTAAGTACCATTTGGGTCCTTTACATAGGTAACATTAACAATTCATTCTCTATATTTGCACTCTCATAAAATTATAAATCTTAGATTAATTTATATGTAAGTCTCATTCTCTATTTAATTCTCTAATTCTAACATTTAGAGTTTTATGGATAAAGATTCTTTAAACATAATCTATAAATTTTTTAGTATATAAGAAACAGAATATAAAATAATTGCTTATGAATAAAATAGAGATTATAATTGAAAATGTGTTTTGAATAGTTAAACAAAAATTGTAATAAACTTTAAAATCTGATAGGGAGTGCCTCTAGCGTGTCGCGAGGGCCTTCCAGTAAATTCTTTATGTTCTGTTTTGTTAATTAACTTTAGTACTTCGTTTGTTTATTATTATTCGTGAATGCTGACAATTGTGTGATCAGGTAACTTCCCGGTTCGTTGTCTCGTGATTGTTTGTGTGTTTCGGATTTGCGATACGTTTAACGCACTTAACCAAATTAAGCGTGATGTAAAGCAAGTATGTACACATACACAAGTTTATAAAAGTTGGATTTTACCTCAATTAATGGGGTGTCGCAATTATCCACAAACCCGTGAAATTTATAACCTAATGTAATATATGTCTTAAAAGAGAGAAATATGTAATTGAATTTTTGGGTTACAGAATATGTAATTAATGATATTAGAAAGGTGAAATATGTAAATACCGTTTTAATTAAAAGGGAATAATTGCAATTTTAGTATTTTACACCCACTTAACAAAAATTTAAACAAGCATCCACCATAGGGACAATTGTGCGAAAATGTGTCTTGATGTCGGGACCAAAAGGGTAATTTTTCAAACTTAAGGGCTAATAGCAGAATTTTGCAAACCAAAGGGACTATTCGAGTAGCTTACTCTTAATGATGACTGTTAGGATATTCGGAGGGTTATGGCAACTCGGTAACATAAATTAGAAAACCAATTACTCTGTACGTGTGATCTTAGCTCTGTTGGTTGTGTTTGTGGTTATTATCCTTCAGGTCGATCCTACAGATGTGTTTATTTTTAGCGCCTCTGAAACTGAAACTTAGTGTACGCGTGTCTATATTTGATCGACCTCGCTCTCTGTTGTGAAGATCCCTTCCTTTGAATCATTTCATCAAGAAAAACCCTTGTAAAGATCTTTCTTCCACCTCTTTTCATTTGAGGATTGATTTCGTATTGAGACGAAGAGTCCATAATGCTGATGAGTAATCAGAATACGATCGTGGGTTAGGAAATCAAAGAGGAATCTTAAGTTTCCTGGATATGAATCGTTGAATTTGTTTTTTCAAAACACCTAGGTTTTTTTTTAATTTTTATTTACCTAGATGCTAATTTTATCATTGTGAAGATGTTGAATCGAGGACGTCGGCCGCCAGTATGAACTTCACTGGGTAACTTAACCTAACCCAACCCGACTCCTCAGTACTAATTTTGGTTTTGTTGAAATTTTTGCTCTATACACGTTACGCGTTAGTTTTTAATTCGTATGTTTTGTCTATAGCAACGAAGCTTCCTCATCTTAGCAATAACCACCTTTTAGATGCAGATTTAGTGGAGGCTTGAGTTGAAGTAGACCTACTCTGGATTTTTGGAATTCCACACAAGTTAGTTTCTTGCTTTCCATGTTATATATTTTGCTTATTTATTAGTTTTAGTTATCAATTTATAAACACAGGTCTTGCCATTTAAGACAG
>WOUH02014140.1:0-15903 GCA_009936405.2 Stevia rebaudiana
GAACATTTTGGTATGTTTATTGTCATAACTTTAATCCTCGTTTTAAAAAAATAAGTTTATATAACTGATAATTCATTCGTACATAGGGGCCTTTTTTTCCCGTCTCGCCCCGGGCACTTAAATCCTCAGGACCGGCCCTGTTAAGTGGTATAGAGACGTTTACAACGTGTTACAATTATGTAATAACTGATAGTATTAAGTGATATGTTATATGTAATCTCCCCCGTATTGTAAAATAGTAAAAACGTGAATTGAAAGAGGGGCCATGAACTCACCTAATAACCGAGATGAGGAGATAGAGAATGTAGATGAGAGAGAGTAGTAAGATTGACCAGGACATCCTACTTCTATATACTATAATTTTGAGTTTCTTTTTTATTAGACCAGGACATCTACATCAGTAAACGAGAGAACCCTATATACGAGATAGGTAGGCGTTGGCCATTCTCGAAAGTCACAAAAGCATTATTTGCATTGGGTGTGGGATTGACCACGGTAGAAGAGGACGACGTCATGTGGTCGGTGGAACCCGAGTCAGGGAACCAGTTGGGTAGACCATTGGCACCAGACGAGTGGGCATTAAGGGCAGCGCTAACATCGGGTTCAGAAGGGTTGGCATGACGCGAAGCATAAGAAGCAAGATTGGGGCAATCCGAAGCGTAATGACCATTGGTTCAGTAGAGTTGGCAATGGGGAAGTTGTCGGCCACCACGACCATGACCACCAGAAGGCTGATCGGATCGCGAGTTGCGACCACCACAACCCCCAACATATGGGGAGGCGGTAGCCAACTCGGCAGTAAATGCCACCATGGGTGCAATGGAACAATTGATTGCTTGGAGAAACAATTCATGCCCCTCGGCACGAGCAAGCAGATCTGAGAAAACTGGAAGGGGGCGGGTGGAACGGGTTGTTGTGGAGAGGTTTCGAAGGCCTGCCCAAGACCACATAGGAACCAATGCAACTAGTCATCAACATCAACCGAATGCCCAATAGTCGAGAGAGAACCGCACAATTGTTTAAACAAGCGACCATATTCAGTTACCAATTTGGAGCCTTTAAAAATGAGACGAAGTTCATCTCGAAGGTTATGGACTCTTTCAATGGAAGAGTTACCATATATATAGGCTGCCTCTAAGGCAATCCAAATATCACGAGCAGTGGGAAGACCCATGATGATAGAAACCACTTCTTCAATTAGGGAAGTATGGATGATGATGGTGGTCTTTCGGCCGGCAACTAACCAAGCAGAGAATGCCGGATTCACTGGTAAAGCATCTTTGTCATTAGGAGGGAGTGTCGATGGAGGAGCAATGATGGAGCCATCGGTTTTGAAAGTGGTACCATTTAATTCATCCAAAAGAGGTAATTAGTGGTGGAAAGTTCGACGGTAAGCATATGAATGAGAGTGTTGATGAGGATGGTAATTTCATTGGATGAAGAAGCCATGAAAATAGAGGATGAGATGGACAAACAAAGAGGATGGGTGGGAAGGAGAATTTTAGGCTCTATACCATATAAATGATAATAAACTCTACTTGATCCCCAAATGGAAGATCAAAATATATATTAACTAGAGATTAATTATAATCAGTGTGTTGTAAGTACAAAACTAAATACAAGAGTAAATGGAGCAAATGAAAAGGCTATTAAGTATTAACTAATGACTAGTTAATAGTTACAATGATTATTGGTTAATTATCTTACTATATTTGGATTAAGTATAAAATATGTCATGGTATGTTTGGACTTTTGTACATGCTAAACAAGCTGAAGGGTTTCTCACGTTTTTCATGAAACGAACCCAATGTAATTATATATTACTTGTTGTTAGGTTATTTATGTTGAAATTGCTAAATAAAGACAAGTTCATAATTTTGTCCTAGACGTATGCGAAGTTTGCTACTTTGACTGAAGTCAGCCCATTCTTTTCAAATGTTGGTAAGCGTATTAGAAATTAATATATTTTGCACATCATACGTGTGAAACATAATTCAGTTTTTCTTCCTGCATGTGTATGTGTGTATCTTTTAAATCATTTTTTCCTTGTTTTTTGTATGTTTTTCTGTTCTCTAAACCTTTATGTTCTACGTGAAGGAATAAACAAGCTCTAAATATGCATTTAAGATTTAATTGGCATTGAAGGTTGTTTGAGGAATCTCTTTCTTGCATGCTTGCGAATCAAAAGATATACAGTGAAACATTGTTTTTCAGTTCTCTATACATTTTTGTTCTACATGAGGGAACTCACAAGAAGGCAGGGGCATTGATATACAACATGGTCAATATTGGATTACTATTGTCACAACTGAGATAACCAAAGAAAGTATTCAAAGAAACGTAGATAAGTAGATATGCACTGGTTTACTATGCAAACACTAGATATTGGATCTTTATTGTGTTCTATTTGTATAACTTGTACAATTTTGTGATTTTATAAAAAAAATTTGGTTTGTATAGTTGTATCTATTTGTAGAAATTTATAACAAGAAAAGAGTGGAAATTAAAAACAGAGGCATGTAAAAAAACCTGTAACAAATTAAGATAAAAATTATCAATTGGTAAATATGTGACAAAAATCTGGATCACAAATAGGATTGATTACATCTTTGATCTAAAAACTTGGCTGTAAGATTTAGTCGGTGGCAGGTTTGTAGGTTGCAAAAAGTTTGGGTTGCAACATTGGTTGCTAAAGTTTCGTCACAAACTCGGTCGCAATTCTGGTCCTTTAAAATTTCAGTCACAAACTCGGTCACAAAAAAAGAGTTGGTCTCAAAATCCGTCACAAATTTTGCGATGAATAATCCAATTGCACAATTAGTTGCAAGAAAACTGTCTTTGCAAAAAAGGGTCGCAAAGATGATTAGCAACGAATGTATAAGTGACCAAATCAGTCAGATAACGGTCGCAAAAGAGCATTTATGCCTATTTGCGAACGTTTTGACGGTCGTAAACGGTCATTTTTTGCGGTGTATTTATGAACAGATGCATACAGTAAAGACAGGTAAAATAAGCGAAAATTACTCAAACAAGTTTTATCAAATTAATTTTAAAATTGACATATGCCGACTTGCATGTCCAGTTGACTTATTAACTCTATATTCACTTTCTTTATCGGCAAAATTAAGCTTTGTACTTACTGGGCTTGTGACTTATTGGTCTTTACATTTTAATTAACTGGATATCTATAAGACTTATAGACTATAAATAATATTTATTTTAGCAACAATTTAGTCGAATTGATTAAACGACTAATTTCAAATAGTGACTACAGAAAACACTTCTGTGTCGAACAATAAATACACACCTGGGTTACTTTTGTAATGAAATAACAAATGTGTCCATATTATAATATAAGAAACATAAAATTTCTACAAGGAAAATGGGAAGGAAAGAATAATTTGACTCGTAATGAAAAATGGAATTCATCAACATGAATGCAAGAAAACAATAAAACGTAAAAAAATATAACAAGTAATACCTTAAATAAACACCATTTAAAAAACAACACAACCAATAACAAGAATCCAACAAGTAACACCACTTAAGCTTCTGCTACCAACACCGGAGAAAATCTGCAATGGGAAAGGGTGGTACACACTAGAAGGTGGGCTGGTGACGTAAACGAAACGTGGTGGAGGTGGTGGTTTTGCTACTGGAGGACAATGTTGAGTGTCTGGTGGCGGTGGCGGTGGTGGTGATGGGAGCGGTGGCGGAGGTGGTGGTGTTGATGGACATGGCAGTGGTGGTGGTGGTGGAGGTGGAAGTTCACAAGGGTTTGTGCACGGGCATGAACCACATTTAATTGATGAGTCTGGCAGCGGAGGCAGAGTGTTTGTTTCATCAAAATTGTCACCGTTGATAAATAGTGACCTTGCGAGAATAATTATTATTAAAATTGGAGATTGGATTGACGGATTCATATTTCAATACTTCAACTTTGAAGTGTGTGTATGGTTAGAGAGAGATTCAATAGTAAGAAATAGAGCTCATATTTATATAAAACATGGAGTACGTATATATAAAGGGAAGTGTAAAATGAAATATTCAAAAATAAGCAACCATGTAACACAAATATTATGTATAATGACCAAGGTTTATTGAGAAAACCATGGAAAAAGATAGAACTGCTAACACTTGTGTGTTGTTTATTATTTTTGTATCCGATGTTTTTTTTACTCGATTTTTTTCCTGCTTTATTTTTTTTTTACTAAATTTTTTTGTACTGAAGTGTTTTTGTACTAAATTTTCTTTTTATACTAAATGTATTTAAATTTCAATCTAGGATATGTGTATCAGGTCCAATAATACACTCACCCGATACATATAATATATATAGAGAATGGATACAATAAACACTCATTTAAGTAAAGTAAAGCCAATAAACTCATAATTATGTTTTAAAGGTATTTTGTCACCCTTTTAAGAAAAAAACAAAAAATTGTTGAATAGTCTTTAATTAAATAATATGTAAAATACAAAATAATTCAATATTTTCTTTTTAAATTCGATCAGAATGTTATATACATAGCTTATGATTTTACATATGTAACATACGATTCTTTATATGTAAACATGACCATATTTTATAACAAAAAGAGTTAAAAAAACACTCGACAGCTTTTAATTTGTTGTATCAAAACTCATAAAATTTAATATGTACAAGTTATCTAAAAATATCTTGTTACATTTTTTAATATGAGTTTTGTGAGCTGTTGTAATTTAAGTAGGTTTTTGTTAATCTGCCTCATTTACTTTTATCTCCCATACATGTATAATCTTAATATTAAAAGCTGAAGTTCGAGAAAAGAATAGAAATTTTATTTAACGGTTGTAATGAAAGCCAATGAAAGAAAATAGATGATAGGATAGGAATCATATACCCTTGTAAAGTAGTGATGATCAAAGGCTAACTTGCCTTTCTTATATGCTCATCAAAGCCAAAAGAACCTTCTTTTTCACTTTACATTGTTATTATTCCATTCCACGATTCTTGTGTGTTTTAAGTGAACCATGTGAAGTTGTTTTTCGTTCCCTCTCATATATGTTAGTCTTGTTAGTATTATTTGGATGTTTTGTGTGAAACATTTTTCATTTTAAGACATAAACAAAAATAAACAATCATTAGATTGAAACTTTTATTTTCAGGCCTAAAAATAAGGTCTTGCGCGCTGATATGTTATGAATAACAATTGTTACTTTTATGCATACGACATATCCTATACGTTATTCCGGCTCAAGGTCTTATTTTATATGTTAACTAGGTTAAAACCCGTGTATTACACGGGGTTAGGTACAAAAAAATTATGTAATTGTAATACATTATGCTTACATAAAAGACTCAAATGAGTTGTTATTGAAAATGAAGTCGATAACAAATAAAAGTTTAAATATGTTGAATTAGCACTTATCGACTTTCTTTAGCTAGAACATCATCGACCCTCATTTACCAAAGAAACTCTAGCAGACGAAACAGTAATAAAAGAGTGCATCATAGTGTAGGAGATATCAAGGCTGTCGATTGGAACTAAGGGTACAATCAAGATCACACAAGTTTCATTTTGTTTCTCTCTTTACGTAATTCTAATTCTTTGTATTTGAGATTAGATGTCATAGGGGAGTTATCGAGCGTCTATAGGCTTCATAGTTGATTAAGTGTTAGGAAGTTCTAGCATAATTTGAAATATTTAACATATGGACATGCGTTAAAAAGAATTAACATCAATAGTACTTGAAGTACAAATGTTGATGACATATGAAAGAATTTAGGAACTTAACATGCATATCAAAATTAAATTAAAATATTTTTATAAAAAATAAAGATGCTTCTTCACTCCTTCAACACCATATCCACCCTCCTCAATAACATTCATTCTCCATTGAAAATATGTTTGTTGCAGGTTCAACACATCTGCATAATGACATGATGTTAAATAAGCTAATGAAGATGCTACCTTTAAGTCATAAATAAACTTCATACCCATTTTTATGGCTTCCTTGAAACAGGCATTGCAAGTTTGTTACTATTAAAATACTAATTAATCATGTAATTGATAAGAAACCATTAACCAAGAAAACTCATTATGACAAAAATAATTACTCTCTATTGTTTAGCAAAGTTAGTATTTTAATCATCCCAATCAATCCACATAAAAATCAAGCATAATGAGTATAACTAAGAAGATGTAAGAGCAAAACCTAAAAAGATTGTAGGCAACTTATGAATAAGTGAACATACCTAAGCGGGTCAAACGGGTCAAATGCGTAAGAAATCAAATAATCATCAATATGCCCAGAAGGGAAAGCAGACCATTTGGTTAATAGTCGTAAGTAAACATACCTTTAATCAAACGTGATATACAAACATGTAAATAAACAAAAAAGAACTAATAGTTTGAAAAAAGTACCACTGTTATCATATATAACTAACTATAACATGACATAAGAGATGTGAATGAGCATCAAATGCACATAACATTAAAATTTGACTACATAACCAAATACCAAATGTACATAACAGAAAAAAACGACCTTCGTTTGGTTGTAATGCGATCACAAACAATTGACCATTGCTTTGACCATTTCTTTTGTTTAAGTTCTTTCACTTCCTCAAGAGTTACCTAATTATCAACATCAAGAAAATATGAATATGATTAATGAAAAAGAAAATTAATCCAGTTAGCAAAACACCAATATGATAAATACATTAAAGCGAGAAAATCCTCGAACCAAATCAATGGAGTTTGAAATCGATTATCATAATGACATTATGAGCTTCTTTTCCTGTTGGTAAGGCAGCAACTACAAACATAAGAATGTTCTAGTTTATGCACACGATGTAAAGAATAAATTCATACAAATATATGGATAAAAATACTTATCCAAAAATTAATTCTTAAAGTAATAAAAACTCCTCCATGTTAAACGGATAACATCACCGTAAGGCCTCTCATAGACAAATATCATGAAAAGGAACATTATAATTTAATGAGAATAACAAAAAAATAAAACTTGAAATAAAATTCAACGTTGGAATATCCATTGAGCATTGGATGAACTAATAATTAATAACTCTCTTAATTTGAAGAAACTTTGAAACAGAGATCACAAAGGAGAATATAGAAATTGCCCAGCATCGGATAGAGAGATGATTCAATCATTGATACATTGATACATCCCAGAGAACCACATCTTTCACCAAAATATCCATTTCAGAGTTGTACGGAAGAAAATGCACAAACACTCAGTAGCTTAATGGTATTTGTAATAAAAAGGGAAACCCCAAAACATGTAGTGTTCAATAGCAAATTTAGAATCGATTATAAACAGTTTTTAAAATCCATTAAACCACATCCAACAAATTGAAATCAGAAACATGTAAGATGGATCAAATAGTTAAACAGAAACATATGATGATGTGTTGAATATAAAGGACGTAAATCAGACAAACCTACCAATAGAATTTACCAACGAAATCCTTGATGCGTTGAATCAAAGGAAGAAGATCAGATAACAATGGATGAACAAAAGGCCGTGATTTGCGACTCTAGGGTTTCAAAACGGGTTTACGCTATTTTTTGAGATGAATAATCGGGAATATCACGGGTAAACAAAACGCTGAGTTACTAAAATTTTAGATGAGACTGACACGTGGCTGTTCTATAGATTAACAAGAATGAGAAAATTAAGGTTTGATTTACAGCTAATTAATTTTATTTTACCTTATTATATAGTATATATTAGGTGAGATTCCCGTGTACTACACGACGTACAAATTTATACTTTTAATAATTAAAGCGTTTAATTTATATTATGATAAATATTTGACATTCAATTAAAATAAAAGTTTATATGATATATGTTAATTTCCCGTATGCTACACGGAGTAAATAAGAGTTACAATGTTAACTAAAAGCAGATGTTCATAAGAAAATAATGTAATTTTCAAATATATACTATTTTACATAATAAAGTTGAAAAGCACGTAGGAAACGATATATTGCACCGTGTATAGAATTGGAAATATAATAGGTTTAAAAGGTTAATGAATGAAGGTTTAGAAATGGTTTAGATTTGATATTTGATTTAAAAAGTTAAAATATTATAATGTAAACATCTAACCGATCTTACAATATTTTGATAAACTCATACAAAATGAGCTATAAAAATTTGAAAATTTAAATATGATTTTAAAAGTAAAATAATTATTAAACATTATTAATAATTAACTATGGAAAATAAAGAATAAGGAATCAATATATTTTTAGTTGAATATTTAAAATTTTAATTTGACTAACCTTGTGAAAAAGAGTTGTACACACATAATTTATTTCTCGTAATTAAACTCATTAATTAACTTTCCGTAATTAAAATTGTAACAAAATTATATAGTTAATATGGTGATGACAAGTGTCATTGTAAGATTATATGCCCTAGAATTGAGACAACTGTCATTTGAGATTTTCGTTTATTAGTATATGAAGATATATATATATATATATAGATTGAAGCATATGATGTTAATTTCCCTATAACATGAGTGTACAATACGATGTACACATTTAACGTTACTTGCACTCTTAATAGGTTCTTACATCTTTTGAATGTTGCTCTTTACACGTGTTCTTACTTCTAAAAACCTGACCTAATCCCGATATCTATATCATTATCATTTTTTTTTTTCATGAAACACAAGTTCCAACGTTTGAATCCTTCTAGTGTTTTTGTAGCCCACAATTAAATGTAACGATGAGCCACAACTACCAAATTAACTTCTATAAATCCGCCTCTTGCTACTTAAACTTCATATATTCAAATAAGTATCTTGGTTCTTTAATGGGAAAATTATAAGTGTGTCAAGTTGATCAGCTTTTTCAAACATGGACATGGCTTCAGCCTACAAATATATTTACAAATTAGCCTACAAGCTTAGCTCATTCTCAATTGAAAAAACCATGCAAAAAATATCCACATGTCAACTTTTGGAAGGTAATACGTATAAAGTTGTAAGCTGATTTATCCTACACGTGTTAAGATCAGACTTATCTAAAACGATTGATCTAAACTAATAATAGTTGATTAATCAAGAACAAACATAATTATAAGAAAATATTTCAGTTAATATCAAATGATTATACTGATTACAACACTCCCTCTCAGCTGCTTTATCTCACAAAATTAAATTCTCAAAATGACATCAGTAGTTGGTTCTAACACGAGTAACTCTTATTTATAAGGAGTTGAACGTCACCCATAATGTCACATCATGAAAGAGACATTCAACAACCTTAACTGTTAACAACTGAAGGGATATTACATACAACTGAGCTAATACACATTAACTTCTAAAAAGCAAAACAACTGACTATACTAATGAGAACAACTGAGACAACCATCGGTTGTTCATTTTACAAAAACAAATTTTCTGTTCTTTTTGTCTTCAGTTGTTTCTTCCTTGATGAGCTTTTATCAGTTCTTGTTCTTCAGTTCTTGTATCATCAGTTGTTTGAGACTAAATGTCAGCACGAAAGGGAGCTAATCAGTTGTTGATTTCTTATTTAGTTCTTTTTTGTTTCATCAAATATATTTCCAACAATTTCCCTCTGAACTGATGAAGCCAAAATCTTTTATTGAAACCCCAACTTGCTTGTAATTTGACCTTTTAAATCCAATACAAAATTTGATGCATCACCAGTGGCATCTTGCAAGTTTAGCAGCATCAGGGTTTCCAAGTCCTCCTTTGGTAATCTCAGAATTGAATACCATTCCTTATAAAATACCCTAGATCCATTGAATCTCTCCTTTATTATCTCACCAGTTTTTTGATTCAATTTCCAAGACTGAATTCTTGATCTTATACATGAAGTGGTGAACTTTGAAAATGGCTATGTGGGTAATTCTGTCAATTTGACAGTTGATCTTTTCAGAGGATGAAGTGGTAGGGACCTTTGATGCATATGAAGGTTTTCTTGCCTAGATTGACCAGTGCGTATGTTTGTAGTTGTTCTTGCCAAAGCATATTGGTCAGGTCCATACCCTTGTAGAATGTCTTGTTTGAACTGTTCTTCAATGGGACGAATATATGACATTGAATCTTTTATTTATTTTATCTTGAATGTGTTTAGGCAGATCAGGTGCCAGATTCCATATCAGTTGGTCACTTAGACTCATCCCTTGTGCACTAGTAGTTGTTGGAAATTGATGTCCGTTAGTATTAAGGTATGGTACAAAGAGTTACATTTTGAAGGGCAACAAAAGTAATATCTAAAAGTTAGATATTAAACTCACAATTTGCGATCTATTGAATTGACGATTGATTTTATTATTTATGAAATAATAATTGTCAAGGAAATTAATTATAGAGATAATTAATTTAGTTAAATAAATGAGAGTTTAAGTTAGTTAAACTTTGGTTATTTGTTTAACGGGGTTTGTTAGTTATCAAAGAGTTGATAATTGGAAAGTATTTAAAGTTAGTTAATTACTAGAGGGTTTTATGTGAAAATACAAGAGGGTGTAAATGGTAAATCATTTGCCTATTTAAATGAGCTCATTTCCTAACCCTAGTTGCTAACTTCACTTCACACTCTCACTCTTACTCTCACAAAACCCTAGCCGCTGGCTATATAGCCGACGACCACCACCTCGCCGGCGCCGACCTACAAGGCGGCCACCATCATCGTCGACCACCAAAGTGGTGGTGTGGATCTTAGCAGTTAAAGATCAGATCCGATTTTTCGCGTATTCGTGTGACGATTTTGTGATTCAAGGTTTGTGAATTTGTCACTAGCAAGACTGTTGTGAGATCCATCGTGTCTGTTTGGAAATTCTTCGTGAAAGGTCGAATTCTAAACATCCTATGATTGTGAATATATTATTGTTTAAATCGTTATAAATGGATATCTATTTTGGGAATAAATTTAATGAAAATTAGTAACAACATGCTTCCGCTCAATCAATTCTGATTTGTTAATTAAAATGAGATTAATTATAGATTTAAAAGAGTTTAAATGGTTACTACGATTCCCAACAGTAGTTACATTTTCAACTGATTGTTGAATAGGAACTATTTGATTTTCAATGGCTTCCTATGCACTTTTCTGGAAAACTTCTGATTTTCTCTGTTTATTTGTTTGAATTTCTTGTATTCATCATAAATAGTCATATCATTCCATCTCACTATGATTCACTTCTTGTTCCAGTTATTTTTAATTACAAATTTTTTTTTTTTTTCTCATGATCAACCTTTTTTCTTTCTCCATCTTTGATTCTTTTAATTACTTTGCCAGCTTCATGCTGAAGACTTTCAAGATTTCAATTGGCCAAAGTCTAAACCTTGTATTTTCCCTAATTTAAAAGAAATTTTATTAGGTTTTCTCTCTCTTTTTCATAGGTTTTGTCAAATGTAGACAGTTTGTAGGCCTCAAGCAGTTTTTCACTGCCTTGTGCCCACAAGTCTTCCAAAAGTTTTATTTCTCTCTATAATTCTGTCATTTTTTGAATTTTGAGAGTCTCTGGATCAAGAATGAATCTTTTTGGAGAGTAGGATTAATCTTCAGCTGATATTGATTGTTCTGGAAGGCTGGATTCTTCATCTTCTTCTTGAATGTTTAATTTTCTTTTCTTGGGAATCATGTGTGAGATAGGAAGAGAATCGTATAGATCAATTGTTGATGTGTTATCAGAAGTGTTCTTTTGTTTATCAGTTTTTGAGATACCAACTGATGTTTTCTTTGTAACTACTGACAGTTTGTCAGTAGTTTTTGCACCAGAGGGCTCACCAACTGCTAATTTATCAGTTATTGCAGTTGTTGTTTTGGTTCTTATTGTATTCACCCCTAATGTGGTATCAGTGTTTGTGAAACCGACAGCATTTGAAGCAGCAGTAGTTGTTGATTAATCAATTGTTTTAGTGACAGCAACTATGCTTCTTGGTGTTCTTGAGCTGGCTGCTTTGGTTGTTATTGATTTAGTTTTTGAGGTTGTTGGTGGATCTTGATATGTTTCTACTTCTAAACATTTTTGCTTTTGGCTTGCAGAAGCCGCAAACGCCTCATGTTGTTGCTATAGAGCTGCTTTTAGTAAGGCCTCTTGATTTTTCTTTTTGAGTGACATTATTTAATAGTTTTTCAGATTCATCTTGAGCACTTTTAGCTCCCCTTGCAGCATCAAGAAATTTTTCATTCTTTCTCTTTTTGGATTCACCAACTTGTTCTTTGAACCAGGGAGCAGGTGGAGCCACACGTGAGATTTCAGTAAGATGGTTTTGGTAGTTTTTAAGCTCTCTTTTGACTTCTTTGAATTTCTAATTTGTATAAATTTGCATGAGATCTATTTGTTCTTTAGTGGTGGAGAGCATTTGATTTGTATCTTGGGTGATAAGTGGGGTAACAATGGATGTAATGAGGGAGGTAAGTTGATTTGTGTCAAAGTGAGGGTTTGTGTCACTTTGTGAAGAAGTGTAGGCTGGTGGATTTTGTGGTGGTGGAGTAGGCTGTGTCAAAGTAAGGTTGAAGTGGGGATTTGGACTTGACTATTCAAGGCTTTGAGGACTTTCTCGGTTAGAGAAGTCATCCCAGCCTGAATAGTTTGAAATGCAACCGTCAATTCATTTAATTGTTGCTTTGAACCATCATCCAAATTAATGGAATCATCTGATTCCCTCATAGTAAGGTCAGTTTGTACATGACCTGAATCCACTCCAGTAGTGTCATGTGCCTCTTGTTCTTGGTTCTGGGGACTTCCAGGTTCAGTCATAAAGACATCATTACATGTTGCCATGGGTGATGTCTGATCAATATTTACAAGCTCTGCAGATTCAATGAAATTTGCAAAAGAATGTAAGCATCACTCATAGAAGTAGTTTGAATGTGTGGATCATTCACTCTACTTGTATTCGCTTCTCCTTGGTTTTCCAAAGAACCCAACTTATACATTGGTTTGTTTTGGTTGGTCCGGAGAGACGTGGAAAGGAGAAGAAGTAAATGTATCAATTGATTGATCAGTGGATTGGAGAGTGTGGGTGATGTTGTGGTAATGTGAAACGGTGTGAGAAGCATATCTACCCGAGGGAGATTGGGTATTCAACTGATGATCAAGTGATGCATCAGTTGTTTGTGTGGTTTCCCTTTGGGTTTCAACTAGCACCTATTGAGGGTTTCTAACTGGGTTGTAGGTGGTGGAGATGATACTAATGCAGGAGAGGATGTTTCCTCAATAGTTTATGGCTGGGTAGTTGCCACAGCCACCTCAGGCATCTCAACTTCCTGAGGGGCATTTTTGGTTTTCTTGATCATTGTCAGCTTACCTCAGGCATCTCAGCTTACCTCAAGCTGTGGGTTCAATGAGGGTGGTTGTATTCTCATTGTCAGCTTGATCAAAGGATTTGGCAGGTGTATTCATACGAGAGAATCATCTTTTATTAAGTTTATTAAGCAAGCCATGACAAACCATGGAAATACCAAAAAATTATTTTTAGTTTCCTTGTGATTACTCACGAGATGATCAAAAAAAGATTTGTGAATATTTTGTTTTATTTTCCATAAGGATAGCATACATTACAAATTGCATATCCTTTAGCATTTGTTCCCAACGTGTGGATTTTTGGTAGTCACAATCATGAAATGTTTGATGTACCATACCCATAGCAAAATTTTTGGACTCTCAGAATCCAGGTTGAGAACTGTTGAAAGCAAAGTTGGAGTAATAACTACTTGTTTACCTGCAACTGTTGATGTGAGGTTAATCACCTTTTCGTCAGTCTCAGTAGTTGTCGCATTAGTCCAGAACTCATTGAGAGAGGTGATTGAGATTTGGGGATTGATAGTTAAGGCTATGTGAAATTGAGATTTGGCAAGAAGATTAATGATATCATGATATTGGGGGTAATCAGGTGATTTGTGAAGATATGCGATTAGGTTGTTAACAGCTTTGAGTTTGAGAGCCATGATTTATGATGGTTTGTGAGAGATTTGATGGTTAAATAGGTGATTGTGAGAAGATTATCAAGAAATTGTGTGTTTGCGGGAGAGTTGGAGAAGATGATTGATCGCAATGGTCGAATTTAATGAAGTACTGATGACTAAGTACTAGGGCTAAGGACTGATATTTATAGGTTTTGAGAAAGCAACTTATGTGTCATTGATAACCACTGAGGAGTCATATAGTGACTGTGAATTTAGTCAGTGTTTTGAAAAAACAACTGATGAAAGTCATTAGTGGTTTAGAGAACAACGTAACGTAATGATCAGCTGTTATGTTCAGTTGTTTGAAAATCGTTTGTTTAAAAACATCTGATTATTTTATTTTGAAATTTCTTAAAAAAAAAAAATTAGGATGATGTAATTGATCAGTCCTGCAGATTTAACATGCCTAATCCATTTACAAACTTTTAAAAGGTTGTTGTGTCTAATGGTTTTGTAAAAAAGCTGCAATTTGATCATATGTTGAGATTTGCTCAGGAATTATAAGTCCCTTTTCATAGCAATCTCTTATGAAATGATGTCTTACTTTAATATGTTTTGTTTTTTGAGTGATAGGAAAGATGTTTAATTATGTTGTTGGCTGCTTCACTGTCTATCTTCAAAGGTGTTTTAAGTTTTGTTATACCAAAATCATGTAGTTGATATTGTATCCAAAGCAGTTATGAAGTGCATTTTGCAGCTACAATGTATTCTTCTTCTGCTGTTGAATTTGATACATAGGTTTACGTTTTGCTATGCCATGATACCTCCAGATGTGGATCTTCTTGTGTCACACGCCCTCAAAACACGTTGCGGAAGCGACTTCGGGCTCCGAGGGTGCGACCTTTAATCGGCTTAGTAACATGTGGTAACATTATAGGTTCTATAAATCAACATAACCATACATGCTCGGTTCCATCCAAGCACCTGCTTCAGCCCCTTAGATTCCTGGAAGAAAAGTTGAGTTTGAAAAGTCAGCATAAAGCTGGTGAGTCCGTAGGGGAGTCTCGTCAGTGTACAATAAAAATCTTATACTAAGTTATGTTTTTAAAACCTGTTTAATAAACAGTATGTTATATTCTAAAAGGTTTGATCTAATAGACCGCATGTTATCTTCAGAAAACCATTCGACAAATAATAGCGTATATTTTGAATTCCGTTGATAAACAGTATATTGTTTTAGAAAACTGTTCGGATAACTATAAGTTACGTCACAAAAACCATTCAGTGTACAATATGTATATTCTAAAAAACATTTAATAAACGGTACTTTATATTCAGAAAGTTGTTCCATAGGTGATAGTTACGTTACGAAGAACCATTCAATGTACAGTACGTATATTCTGAAAACCATTTGATAATAGTATTGTATATTCATAAAACTGTTCAAATAACCATAAGTTACGTTACGAAAACCATTCATTGTACAGTATGTATATTCTGAAATCCGTTTAATAAACAGTATTGTGTATTCAGAAAGCTGTTCACTAAGTCATGAAATTGTTCCTTTGATACGTACTCTTACAGCCATTTTTGTTGACATGAACAATCAGTTCAGTGGCCATGAGTTGTTAAGGGTGATGTCTTGTACCTTTCATTCAAGTATGTTCAATTTGGTAAATATTACTTGTTCACAAATTATAGTTGTGAAAATACCCCCGAATGGTTTTAGTCAAGTCAACAGTAAGTGAGTGAGTTCATAATTCGGTCACGATAAGTTGGAATGCTCTGTCAATATATACAACTATAGACATGTATAATTGTAAATTACAATAAGACCACAATCAGACCTGGTGACATCATAATAAAGTTTATAGACATAAGTCTATAAATTGCCTTTGTGGTTATGCCTAGCAATGAAAAAACTGTCCAAACTGTTCATGGTAATAAACATCCACTATCCCTAAACAGGGGTTCGGGCAGCGCGACTGCCACTAGCGGA
>WOUH02014267.1:0-15885 GCA_009936405.2 Stevia rebaudiana
GTGAACTCACCAGCGTAAGCTGACCGTTTTCAAAACTATATGTAATCTCAGGTATCTAAGACAGGAAATGGGAACAATGCAAGGGGGACCGTTGTCTTGTTTATTTCTTGTAATTGTTTGTGGTGTAATGTATTGTTTTTTCCGTATGTAAACTCTGATATTCGAATGCAATGGAATTATGTTATGTTAATGTAATATGTGTTGGATATTAAAACGGTTGACTCGATCATGCTATTCAGAGTAGTTGACGTGGCGACCCGCTCACGGACTGGTCGGGGATCGGGGGCCGGGGAGTGGGGTGTCACACCTCATCTGAGGCGCGCCTCGAGGCGCACGCCTCAAAACGTTTTTTTAAACCTTGTTCAAATGTTAAAAGTCTTGTCCCTAATTTTTCAAATCTTAATACTTCCAGTCACATGTCATCCAATCTATCTCATCAATCAGTGATACAGAGAAAAAAAAAAACTATTAATGTTTGGCACATTAGGGACAAAACCTTTTACGAATTAACTTAATCGGTTGAAACCTGCAAACCATAAGGGGACGAGTGCAATTTATAATTTACATTACTATGTAAAAATTCTCTTACTCGCAAAATTATAATATGATTTTATGTCTTTTGATTGATAATTAGTGGATGATGTAAATCTTTGATTGGTTTAGTTATTAATCTTTTTCTTTCGTATATATAGGTTAGCTCAATGTAGAAACTTCTCCTGGATTTAAAAAACCACCTATTTTCTCTTGTACATCTCTTTTTTTTTATTTTTTTAAAGGGTTACCCCGGTAATTCTATATAAAAGACAACCGTCAATGAAGTACAAGTAGTGAGGATGAGTTCCACACTAATTCATATACGGGGCATTCCCCATATATGTACACCAAAACAAAAACCAAGCAAACTAGTCTACCATACGACTAAATACGTGTCAATCATAAGACACAAAACAAAAAAAATTAGAAGTCTTCATCCGCCATCATCAAATATGAGATAATCAGCACAAAGACAACCACACCAAGCAACCAGCGAAGACATATCCATAAGAAACATGTGGAGAGGTGCTTGCCCCTGAACGAACCGGCAGGATCATGTAAAGTCATATACATCCTCAATACTCGTCCCATTAAAAAATCAAACGGATTATGGCTCTTGTACATCTCGTACCCATAATTCATGAAACCGTTGAGCATCATTTGAAATGACATTCAAACTTTCTTTGCGATTATAACATTCTCGCTTTCTTTTTCATTACGACCTTTTGTCAAACATACTAAACACATGTCTAATTTCTTGAAATTAACATCACATGCACTATATTCTCTTCAAATCTCCACCTAATGAGGTATTAACGTATTATATAGAAAAATGTGACAGCTGAAAAAGGTTACTTTTACAGAGTAAAGTAGTAAACCAATGACGGAAAGTAGCAATCCGAGTGTAGTGGTCGCAAGTAAACAACAGGAAGAAAAAAATAGAAAAACATCATCATATTTGCTGGGAACAAAGGTAAGGTAACGAATCTTATAGATTGACAACTATATTATTTATAAAATATTGGGGAAATGTTTCCGTCTGCTGAATTTGATTTAGTCAATATTAATCAATTAGATTATATTTACACATGCTTTTTTGTCTTCTCTTGTGTGCCCGTATTGTCCTTCTACCTTTTCATTTTTTATTGATTAACATGGTGTGGTTTCTTAAATTAAATCATCTCTCTCTAAGGTTATAAATTACGACAACTTTCTAATACATATCCTCGTCTTCAAAATTATGAAGTAACTATGACACAATATATAATTGTTACTCACATTAAGTTTCTTAGTTCTTTTTTTTTTCAACGGCAAACATCAATATACTATAAACAAGAGAGGTGCAAGCAAGTCGTTCATACCCCCCAAAACACCAAGATACAAAGATCACCCTACACAAATTTTAACGAGATTACAATAAAAATTTACACCAACCCTCCAAATTTAGTGAAACCAATGAGCCTCTATTTTTCACCCACAAGAAGCTTAAAGCTTTAACTTCTTCCGCTATACGATTAATTGATGGGCTCCTATTGTTGAAGATCATCTGATTTCGGGCCTTCCACAAACACCGAAGTGCGGTCAAAATGATTGCGTGAATTGCTTGCTTTTTTTTAGAGTTTACTGATAGATGACTGTGAAACTCCAATAAATCCCGGATAGAGAATGCGTAAATCGGCGTTTAAGGTCGCCCTCATATTTTTTATGAATGAGTGTTTGTGAAGCAAATATAGAAAGTGATGGTAAATCAATAAAAATGCATTATTTAACTGAAATGCTGATATATATATATATATATATATAAAACTTGTGAGAGACTTTTGATATATATAAAAATACTAAGTTTTAGTTAATTATGTGGATCCGGATAAGAACATGATTGAAGAAGCTATTGTGAGCGCTCTTAAACAAACATGCATCCACAACAAATGCGTGGCTATGTAAAGTAATTTTGGTTACAACCAACTTAATAGTATTTATTTACTCGACGTCAAATAAAGACAACCACTTCCAACCGCATACTAAATTATACAAAATCTTATCACATAATTATGGGAAGTTACTGTAAATGCTCTCAAATAAGTAATGATATTTTTACACCTTATGATCGTCATCTTCAAGTCGTCATACAACATTTTTTAAAACGTGATTTTCGGGTTTAGATTGGAGACAACAAACACACTACCATTTATTAGGTTATGGCCCAACTGGTACTAAACTAGGAATTTAACGAAATAGCCGGTACTGTACCGATTTATTAGCGACCGGAAACATGATTGAGTTTTCAAAACTTCTGAGATCATAATTCTTTGAGACCAAAACCATTCGGTATCGAGACGGTACGAATCTCATTGCTACCAAAAACACTTGAACACAAATTGCATCGTAAATATTTTAGAAGTTATATAAAAAATTATTTTTACATTTCCCATGCGCTTTCTATCCCTCTCTACACTCATACTCATACCTTCCTTCTAAGTCATCCAAGGAACCGTTGCTCTACCGCTTCTCTCTCTACAACACCATCATCTCCAACTTTTAGATTCGTAAAATCCTGTATATCACTTCTCCTTTAGATCATGATATAATTACGTGATCAAAGAAACTATATTGAAATGGAGTTGGAATCAGCAGCTGCTTCAAAACCCCCACAAATCTCTGATATGTTTCAAAAATTTGCAATCGCATTCAAAGCTAAAACCTTCGAATTCTTCACCGAAGAAGAGGAATCGGCGGCTAATTCCGCCGCCGTATCAGCCGCTGTTTCCGACAACGAAGATGGGTTCACTCTACTTGACTCTGCCGAAGACTTTATCACCGATCAAAAGGTTATAATCATCAAACCTGATTTGAATTCCCGAAGTCAAAGTCAAGATCTTTCTGCTTCTATCATACAACCATTTGATACCCACTTCGGTAATTATCTAATTTCATCTGTTTTTGCTGTAATTTCATCGTTTGAAGCTTCTTATCTTCAGTTACAAACAGCCCATGTGCCAATTGATGAAGAAGGTATTAGGGTTAATGATAAAGCTTTAGTTAATCAGCTTCAAAAGCTATACGATTTGAGGGGATTATATATAGATTCTCGAAAGAATCCGGATTTTGATCATAAATTTACAACTGGGTCTTGTTTAGAAGCTCAGGTTAATGAGAATCAAAACAAGCTACGAGCTCTAGAAACTATGTTTAACAGATTACAGTCTGATATTGATGGTAAAGATGATAAAGTTTCGATGTTAAGGAAACAATTTGGGGAAATTGAACAGTGTAATTCGAAATTATCAATGAGATTGTCAAAAAGCTTGAAACCCCCAAATGGGTTTCTGCCAAGAATTAGGGTTTTTGATTCTATGTTCCGCGACGCTTGTCGATGTACACATCGATTCACCAAATGTTTGATCCAATTGATGAAGAATGCACGGTATGATTTGGATTTAGCAGCCAATCATGTTCATCCCGATATTGTGTATGTAAAAAGGGGGCATAATCGGTATGCTTTTTTATCATACGTCTCTTTAGGCATGTTTCAAGATTTTGGTACCCAAAATTTTGGTTCAGTTGAAAATGAAGCTTCTAGTGATAATTTAATGGAATTATTTGAGCACGTATCTGTTAATCCATTGGAAACTTTAAACAAGAACCCGAATTGCCCGTTTTCAAAATTTTGTGAAAGAAAATATGAACAACTTGTGCATCCAACAATGGAATCTTCAATATTCAAGAATTTAGAGAGTCAAAAGGAGGTTATGGAATCTTGGAAATCTGTAACCGTTTTCTATGATGCTTTTGTTAATATGTCAAGTTCAGTATGGTTACTTCATAAACTGGCTTCTTCATTTACTCCACCAGTTGAGATATTTCAGGTGGAAAAAGGGGTTGACTTTTCAATGATTTATATGGAAGATGTAACAAAAAAATATTCAATTCTTGAAAAGGGTTTATCAAAGGTGGGGTTTACAGTTATACCCGGATTCACAATTGGGAGAACCGTTGTTCAATCTCAAGTATATCTTACTGGTTCTAAGAGTACAAAATGAAAAGGGTTTCAGCTGGTTGACCCTCGTTAGTCAATCTTGGTTTGATGTTATATTTCTGATCTTGCGGTTTACATGTGGAATTTTCAGGTGATGTATTTAATTTCACATTTATGGTTTGTTTTTAGCTTAATTTGAGTGTTTAGTGTAGTCTAGAGATTTCTGTATAGATGTTCTTTGGTCTTTTTCTTTTTTGAGTATTATGGGGGTGATACTAAAGAAGATAACTAATTGTATGTTACTCTAAAGTTGTGAAAATATCATATTATTATTCAAAATCTTGTAATTCAGCTTCAATCTAGCTGCTTTGAGGCTGTGTCCTTTGAACTAATTCTTCAACAACAATCAAGAAACGCAAATTCAACCAGGTGTATATTCTTTTGATTTTTTTTAATTTTATTGAATTATACAGGCTATATGGTGACTATTGAGTTATTATATACTATTATATGACAATTTTCGTAGATTTAATTTATGTTAAGGGTCGAAAACAAAATTAGTTTTGTTTTCTATAAACTTTTAATTCCAGTGCTATAAGGCTGCATCAATTGACCAATTTCTTGAAGAAAATCAAGAAACAGAGTCAATTCACTGATTCAGCTTATGTTTCTGGATTTTGTTATATGTTAAAGTGCAATTTTTCTGGAAGATGTTGATTAGGGTCAACAAGATTCCCGTGTTTTGTGGTTGAAGACTTTTAAAGTTATTTTTTATTTTTTAGGTGGAATTTTGTGTTTTAAATTTAAAGATTCTTAGAGTTGTTCATTAGGACCCACGTTTGTTTGTAGCTTTTTTCATGGTTAATAAAATAATTAGTAACTAGGTTCAAACTTGAGATCGTTTTATATTCAGTACATACTAGAGGTGCTTAAATCAGGTTTTTTAAAAAAGGTTTGTGTTAGGAATCGGTTCTGGTTTGGTCATCAAAAGTCAACAACTAGGTAGATATGAAACCGGTTCTAGTTCTATTTCAGGTTTTTGACCAGGTTTTGGCCGGTTCCTATAGCCGGTAGAGTGGAACCGGTTTCGGTAATTCATGTTTTAGTTTCGATTATGATTTCTCAGAGAATCTGAAACCGGTTAGAATTGCTGGTTCGGACAGGATAGTTTTTGGTTTCGAAATCGTTTTTTTTAACACCTCTAGTACAGACTACAGTCCATTTATATTGGGCTGTTTTTCATATTATTGTATGGGCTTAGCTTGTTTTCAAAACCGTAAGAGTTCTTAATAAAAACAAAAAAAAATAGATTTAAAAAATACAAAAAATGTGTTTAGTAATTATTTATTTGTAAGTGTGAACTTTCAGTGATGAATTTAGAAAGTTCATTGAAAGCACATTGTTCATATTAGAGGTTTTGAAATGCGACTAAAGAAAAATGTCTATGAAGCAAGCACAATGTTCATGTTTTTACGACAACCGACAACTATTGTAACGTGTTTTTGTATTCGTTTTGATATTCGGGTTCGCTTGAACCCTCTATTCAACATCTTTTGGTAACCCTTTTCTTTCACAAGATCCATTTTATCCCAGCAAAATATATATAGTTTTAGGTGTGATAGAAAAGTGTGCATGAAAATAAATTCATGAAACTTCGAGGCATGTTGTTTTTCTTGCTTACCTTTCTCTGGCCATGGTTTTGGGTTTCGAGGTGTACGCCGTTGCGGTGTGTTTTGTTTTACGCATTGTGATGTGATTACCAACATGATGTGCACGAGAAAAAAATCTAGTTAGCCTTTAACAAGCAATTTACAACAATCCTAAATACACTAGTATTACTATTACTTCAAATTTAGGCTATAATTAAATCATAACAAAGAAACTGAAAGAAAAAAATAAAAAAAATACGTGCTTCATGTTTCTCATCACGTAATTAATCCAACTATAAGATATTGAGAAAATATCATAAAAAAAGTAATCTTGATAAGTATTTCAGTTAAGTCACTAAAACTTTTTCATTATCTAATACACCACTCAACTTTCAACTTTTGTTTCAATCTTAATTGAAAATTTTATCAAGCTTGATTACCATTGTATAATTTTTCCCCATTTTTATAGGTTTTATTAGCCGTGGAAACCCACTTACGTGATAAAATATTAGGTCCTCCAATACTCGACTAACCAAGGAACATGTAAAGCGCAAATGCAAGGAACCGGATCAGTGTGGTCCACAAAGAAAACCATGTATAATAGGCCGGGTTGGAACTTGAGACCTCTAAGTTGTCCCCTTTCCGCTTAAATCAATGCATGAGTTCCTTTAAGTTTATGAATCAGCTTAAATACCCACCGGCAACAAGAATTTATAAATGTTGCTCATCTTTTTCTTGTACGCTACTTTTCTGAAGTGTATATTCTTCCCTCATTTTTAGTAAAGCGTATATTAACCCTTTAAATAGACTTTTAGTATCAACCCAAACTTGTTTAAGTTGCTAAACTCTTCGTCAACTTATACTTTTTAACCCTCTTAATTCGATCTCTAGGTCTTGCTAGCGAGACTACTCAACCATCTAATTGTCACATTTGCCCCTTGAGTCTTCCTAATTTATGTTTTAAAGCTTTGAATTTCCTTGATAGTCCTTAAAACGTGTTAATCACTTTAAACTCTTCAACTGGAATATATATATATATATATACAAAAGTAACAAGAACGATATGGAAGTTCTGTTACAAAAAGGTAAACAAAAAATAGACCTAATTAGCTCATTAGTATATAGGCGTGGAACCAACACAACACATCGTCGCCACTTTTCAAGAAGAGTATGATAGTTAATTATGTCAGTACGTGGGAAAACCTTCAACATGAACTCCACCAACAATAACCGTTGGCTCGCCCATCTGAGACAACTGAGTTTTCTCATATATATATATATATGGAGCAAGACATCGCCCAACCATAAAGGCTATTCATATTAAATCTGAAATGGACAACAATGATGATGGTGAATTTGGTAGTTTGGTGATCCGCACATACAATTTATTATCCTCGTTACATTATAAATGTGACATCACAAGTGCAAATTAAATCCAATAGAATGGGTGCTCATAGATGGTAGGTTTTCCGTTTTCACACACATCAGAAGATAGCTTAACACATGTCCCTCTATCCTCTACTAATTCAATAAAATAGGACAAATTAAACGGCCCAAATTACTTGCTAATTATATTCTTTAAGAAAATGAAAACAATGTCAAAATTAGGATATCAATTATGATACAAACCGCATGGGATGAGCATTTAATTTATCATGAAAGGGACTTCAAGAATGACGCGACTAATTACTAGATTTTACATCCGATAGTAAGACTTTAATTCAAATACAATAGGATTAAAACAAGAACCCCTAATAATTCGGTCTTTATTAGACATTCAAGCAAAAGTACACGCGATACTTAAACACTCAAACTCAAGCTAGCTATTTATATATCTCAGCCATCCAATGTTTTTTTAAAAAGGCGTAACACCCACATGATTTGCAGCACTCAGAAATCCATCTTTCATGAGCAGGTCGTCTCCTTCCTGTATAAAAATCAAATACAAAGATACACATATACATAGTAAGGAGACGTGTATTATTTGAACCTGATCTTAAAGAGTTACAAAAAAACTTAAACTGGACCTTTCATTTTTCAATCTGAGCCCTCCATTTAGATGTGTTAGATAGTGTACACATGTGTTACATAGTATACACATGTGTTATACACGGTGTATGCACATCTTAAAATGAATGCCCAAATAGAATTACTTATAAAATAAAGGGCTCAAATTGAGTTTTTTGGTTAACTCTTTAAGATTATGTTCACATAATACACACCCACACAATAAAATTAAAACAAGAAAAAAATTTTGCTAGTCTTTAAGACGGAAAAGGTCTACACTTTTTCATTTTCTCATTTATAAATTAACTATACACAAAAAGATAAAAGCATGATGGATAAACTAGCTAGGAAGAAAGAATTAAAAAGCTTTTTAAAAAGAATAAATAAACTTGAGTTAAAACACTTATGATAAATCAGTAGATAAGATAACCTTTTTATTCAAAAAAGTATGGTTAACTTTCGAGTAATGAGAATCGGCTGATCATAAAGAAACTTACAGGGTACAAATGGATTACCTGTTGGCATACAATGGGTTTCTTCACGGTTTGATCAGGCATGAGTCCGAAGTGAATGTGAGGAAAGTGGGCCCACTTAAGAAACAAATTATAAAATAATAAGAATGAGATAAAAAAAAGAAACCCTAGATAACATAGGTAGAGGTTTCTTTGGATTTATATGCTAGAAATTAATGAACATCTATTTATTTAATCTCACATTTTTTGCAGCTGCACTGAAGGCCTCTCTGTGACTGATATCAGGGTTTCCTGCTTTGATACGTTGGATTTCTTCCCTGCATTTTATAGGTTTAAAGTTAAATCTTCATTTACTTTATTTTAATAGTAAATGTAAATTTTGTTATTCGAAATTTGTACTTCAAAAAGCTTCATCAATATAATTTGTCTGAATAATTAAGCCCTCCTTTTACTAGTTTGGAGAAAGCAATCAAAATGCATTACACAAACAGTTTTTTTGTTGCTCAAAGAAACCACAAAACTTGAGTTTGTAAATTCTTTTATTCTGATATTCTATTTGGTAAATAAAGATGAAAAAAATTCAAAGTAATTAATATTGTGGAACAAAATACCTTTGTTACCCATATAATATTGCTTAGCTTGTCTCACGTGCATACATAGTTTATGTAAAAATAAACATTTTACACTGTTTGTTATAATGCACGTTACATATTTTACTTAAATCACATATATATTAAAATATATATTCTTCCGAACCCAAAGTCACAAACAAAGTGCTTGCAACTTACATAATCACATATATATTAAAATCTATTAACTAATGTGTTAAAAATAATATATCCATGAATTCAAGGGGGAAGAGGACATATATAAATAGAAGTCCGCGTTTTGTTACCATTTCCAAAGTACTATAAATTCATTTAATAAACTGTACCATGTTGTCTAAAATAGTACGTGTTTAACTTAAAATTCGAATTACTATTGAAAATATTAGGTTTGACGTTTGCTTTTGTTCTATGTGTTTTCGTATGTTCAATATACAATAATTATATACATATTACTAGGTTACAGACAAATGTATTACACAAATTTATAGATCAATTGTAATTATTATACTTAATTATAGGTAGTCGTAAAATTAGTTATACATAAATATTTTTGTTTTATTATATGCTTGTAATTATTATGCTTTATATTATAAACAAACGTAATATTAGATTTTTTTTATATGTGAATTAATTTATATATATAGACCATGTTCTGTTAAAGATCACTAATTCTTTCTAACTAAAAGAGTTCAATTTGAGTTCTCTCTGTAACAAAAATAATGCTTAAATTATTTGTGTGTGTAAAAATAATTTAATAATAGTATATATTCCTTTTTATATTTGTAAAAAGTTAAAGAGACTTACTTTATGAATCTGTTGTAAGCAGAAGGCACTCTTTGGCGTTTCTCTGGAGCTGAAAATAGAAGACAAAGAAAGCGACAAATACATTAAAATCCTTTCACTGACTATTTTCTAGACTATCTTCTCTCGAGTATTGCCCCTATCATAACATCATCATTATCTTTTATCTATCAAACAATTCTACCCATTTTATTTTCTACACGTTCTGATTTTGATACACATTTGCAAAAGTGATGCAATGAAAAAGGTATGAAATATCAGGTCAACGAAAAAGGAGAACATTCGAATAAAAAACAAAAATTTATTGTAAAAAAAAAAAGAAACGAAAATATTACGTCTTGTTGTTTTTGAGCAAGATCAAGAATTTGTTTGTGTTAGTATCGTAGGAGATATATATATAATATAGTACGTATATGTATATGTGTGAGTGGTATTAGGGTTTCTTCAACGAGCAGTCGTTGAAGTAAAGTAAACTTTTTGATTGCAAAAATTATAATTTTCAGAAACATCAAAGAAGGGAAAGACAAGAAATAAAATATAGAAAAAGAGTGCAAATTTCTTACCAAAAAAAAAGAAAAGAAGAAGAGATTTTCAAAGCTCATTTGAGTGTAAATTAAGCTTTTGAAAGTACGAACACTGTAATAATTAGAATTCTTGCTTCATTTCTCAAACTAACCAAGATCAGAAGCACCAATAGTATATTATTATGCCAGTTAAAATGATTAACGCTCACTTATCGGATCAAAAAGACGTTGAAATCGAAGAACAAAAGACTTGTATGCTTACGTCTGTTTGCCACCGGAGGTTTAGGAAGATCATCAACTCTAACAGGTGCAAAAGGCTCGTTTGGATTTGGTTGATTCATGAACAAGTTCGATGCGGTGTTTCTCATTTCCTCCTGAAATTTTTGAGAATTTTCAAGTAAATTATGTACATTTCAGGGAATTAGGTTTATATAATAACTATCAACAGTTTTAAATTTTTAGAAACCCCCATGATTCCCTTAAAACTTACTACATTCAATGGATACCGGAAGTAATCTTCAAGATCCATCATAATTTTTTTTTTGTGGAAAGAAACTGTATATAATAGTAAATGTAAAACCCTAACCCTAGATATCCTTTTAAAGAAAATCAATGGCGGAAATAAGAGGGTAGATGAACAATTTTCATATATCATATATGATTTCGAAATGATTTCGTGAAATACCCACATGGATTTACTTTCTTTTGAGATCTAATTAAGGACTCGATCATGTATAAAGTAGTCCAGATGGTTTTAAAGCAAATTTATACCATAATCATGTTTTGTGGAGAGAAGAAATTATGGGCATGATGGAACTGATTAGCAGATGTGTTGGCGGTTACGGTGGCGGTTGAAGCCGGAAAAAGATGAGACCGCATGTTAACATACAAGAGACTCGTGCAGTGACCACATCGAACTGTAACCGTCGTGTACATAATGTTGCAAGGAACACTCACCTACAAACACCAAGATTTAAAATAAAGATGAAAATAAATTAAGATGGATTGTTGTAAAGTATTTGAGAGTTTGATTGATTTCTTGTCATAATCCATCAAGAAATTAAACTGGAAAATAACAAATTAAAGACTTTAAATATTATGATGACTAAAACAGGAGATATATGCGTGTATATATATATAGAGGATATTGATGATGATGATGATGATGATGTTTTATATATACCGCGAGGATAGTCTCACAATAGTTGCATTGGACATAACAGAGCTTCTCTGGTGGAGGAGAGAGGTGGTGGTGATGGTGGTGGTCCGGTGAAAAAGAAGATGAAGATGACATGTTTTTTTTCTTCTCACTTTAGCCTTATTTCCTCTCTCTCCTGGTTGATTCTCTCTCAGAGATTGATTTGATTGATTGAAAAGATTGACTGAACAATGTATTTGAATTGATTGATGGACAGATTAACCACCTTTGGGATCTGACTTCCTTCTGTTTATGTGTGCGCCTTCTCAAAGACATGTGAGAAAGAATGTGAGAGAAAGGAGAACAAGAGAGAAAAACACACTATATAGGATAGGACTTGGATTAATCAAACCCTACAATCCTTTCTTCCATGTTTTTTCTTCGTATATTATTGTTGTGCTTTTGTTGTTTGTGTTATTATTGTGCTTTTGTTGTTTCTGATCACTCATGACTCCTCATTGTATTATTATTGTTTTTCTTTGAAAATGATTTTTTCTTAATTTACCCGGCCATCTACTTTCATCATTCATCTTCATTGCCTAGCTATAAGGCTATAAAATCCATAAATTACCAACCTGATATATATCTATGAAATTTGTAAAACCATATATAGGAGAAGGGTGTTCATTCTATATGAATGTGTGGAATCATTCGATCATTTATTAATCCAATATCCCCAAGCAAGTAATATATGGGAAGTTGTTTTTGAATGGTGTAAGACATCAAGAGATTTATTTTAGATGGTGAAAGACATTTTTGTAATATAAAACTCATGGCCTTTTGCTGAGGGTCACAAGAAAATACTATACGGGATCTTTTTAACATCTTTATGGTGCATATGAAAGGCAAGAAATGAGAAGACATTCAACAATATAAACAAATGCACATGTGAACTTCTCGGCGATATTAAAACTCTATCTTTTTTTTATGGATGAAAAACATGAGGAAATTAGAGTTATTACAATGAAATCAATTGTATAAATTTTCTTTTCTTTCTCTTGTATATAGCTTCTTGCGGGTGTCTTTTTAATAAAATGTCGGCTGTTAAAAAAACTCATATATATATATATATAGATGAAGATGGTATTAAAAATTATCTAGCATATATACAAGTAAATAATTAATTTATTAGGGCCATATATATACAAGAGGTTTATTATGTAAACCTGATATATTGAGCTAACTAAACAATTTAACATATGACCTCTATTTTAAAATGTAACATATGTGTTATTTTTTATTTTAAAATAACATATGTGTTACATTTTAACATATAGGACTTAGATTGAGTAACACATGTGTTATTTTATTAAATAAAGTGTCCAACTTTAGTTTTTTTGTTAGCTCTCTTAAATCAAGTTCACATATTTTTTTATATATATTCATGACTAAAGATAAATATTATTATAAAGAATTAAGACATAAAAACTTAAATAACTTAATATAAATTAAAAACAAAAATTGCAGATACACGCGTACACCAATCAATTGTTGAAATTAATTTGCCCAAATTGTTTCTTTATAAAACCGTATTCGTCATTTTTTTTAACAACATAGGATTTTGCGTGCTAGCTACCGGAAATCGTACGATGTAGTCAAGGTCGATTCTTCGACCTCCGTGAGACCGTATCCACAGATAAGTGAGAATCGGATGGAATCTATAAACCTTCTCCCCTCCTCAGGTTTGGATCGGTAACCTTTATCCGATGTGCACTTTCTCCCCCATCACAGGAAATTGCCCAAAGCATTGCCCTGGACAAGATTTGAACCTGAGACCTCCCAAAGGGAGTGCCCCAAGTCCACACCTCACCCTAACCACTTGAGCTAGACATCATTGGTACGTATTCGCCTTTTAAGATGGTATTCTTGATGACTTTTTGGTTTGTTACACTTTATAGGGATAGGAAAAATTGTTGAAACAGACATTTTAATCTCGTTTATTATTAAATTAGACATAACCTTTTCAGCCTACGTATTTATGGTTAGCAATAATAAGAAGTTTCTACGCACTAATATCTGCCTTTAGTATGATTTGAATGCTCAATATCTTGTTTAAATGTATGACACTTTTACCGATAGGATGTCTCCTTGAGGATCCACGTTAATTAGTTACAAGAGAACCATTGAATCTTAGTCCAAGTGGTCAAGAAGAAGCGTTGACTTGGAGCTCTCACTTTGGGAGGTCTCAGGTTCAACTTTTACCCATATCATAATTGCTTTGGGTATTCATGTGATGTGGAGAAAGTACATATCTTTTAAAGGCCAGCGGTTCTAACCTGAGGAGGAAAGAGCTTTTATAGATTTCATTCGATTCCCGTTTATCTGGCTGGTACGGTCTCACGAAAGTCGAAAATCGAACTTGACACATTGTCCGGTTACAGGTGGCTAATAGGTGAGATCCTTTGATTTTAAAAAGAAAATACTTACAAGAGATATTTCCAATTATTAATTAGAAGCTTGTCGTGCTAGAGTGAAGCAATTTACCTTTAGTTAATCTCCTTGTGCTTCCTCTATGTGTGAATTACAGACTTCATTAAAAAATATTTAATGTTAATATATATTGTAGATTTATTCGCCTAATTTTTTTGTTTTTTGGAAGCTTTCTAAGAATTGTAAAGAAGAAAAGTTTTCCACATTTTATTAATGTGCATAACCCAAATCCAACCCACCACCTCAACCAAACATACAACTCTACGTCAACATATATACAAACTCATCCACAATTTTCTTAATATGAACAATCTCAATCCGTGTTTAGCCAATTTTCTCAATATAGCAACCTAAATCAAGCATTCCCGACTCCAGTTGCGTATAACTATATATATCTGTATCCCGCTTGAACCATCTTCTAAATTTCAACAACCTTCTGCAAGTCAATACCGTCAACAAATTAACCAATAACTCCGATTAACCATTCAGTGAAAAACTATAGAGGAACGTTACAACAGGGCTTTTGGATGAGCATTTCTAAGACTCGAACGTACACAGGCCGGTAATCAACAAACTCATGGTTCATTTTGGAAGTGGGTCCCTTATACCATTTTGAAATGCTTAGATTGGGTGTATTGGATGTAATAACGGGCGTGATCGAGAGGTGAGGTGGCTCAGGCATTACGCCCGGAACACCATTACAGGGTGAGACGTGGTGGGGGCAGCGTGATGGCATAGTGGCAGTGTGATGATTTTTTCTTTTTATTTTTTAATTTATTAACTTATCGTAATAGCATATCATCCACCTACTTTTTACCTATCACTTTCACCCTTACTCACCTATTACACTCCTAAACCATCACTCAAATTATGACACACACTATATAACGTGGCGTCTACATGTCACTAACGCGTCATCACTCACACTCTACTAATTAATTACGCATAGTCTTATAAGTTACGAAGTTAATTAAAAAGGTAGGATATGAACACAAAAGTCATAATATTTTTTCATCAACGACAACAAAATCACCAACTGACGAAGTAGTAATGTGAATGTATTGAAGGCAACACACGTTGAGTATAAGAAGCTTCAAGGACCAAATCCCTTTAGTCACATTTCAAGGTGGGAAATTATTGAAAACAATCCGAAATATATATATGGACTCTTGTTTCCCCAATGGGTTATGATCAATTTAGTGAATGAAGACTAAACCAAACACGCGCATGAGGTTTTTTCAAGGCAAGTATCAATTGACCTCAATAATATGAAGTAGAAAAGGTTTTATTGCGAAGATCACAACGTAAACGGAAGAACTCGGACACAACACCATCATCGAACTCTTTATTTTTTATAGTAAACAGGATGTCGAGTATGATAATGCGGATGATCAGTGATCGAATTAATTAATTCCAAATCATAGAAGTGCAAAAGTGAAGTAATCTTCTTCCCAGTGGCGAAGCTTGAGTTTATTGGCAAGGGTTGTGACACCCCGCTCCCCGGCCCCCGGTCTCCGACCGGTCCGTGAGCGGGTCGTCACTTTAACCGCTCTGGACAGCAGGATCGAGTCAACCGGTTTAATATCCAACAAATATTACATTCACAAAACATGATTTCATTCCATTCCAAATATCAGAGTTTACAAACGAAAGCAGTAATACATTACATCACAAATAATTACAAT
>WOUH02014294.1:0-15873 GCA_009936405.2 Stevia rebaudiana
ATGTAAATCATACTATATACGTACATGTAATATACAAGTTACATATATGTAAAATGCGATCTACATATATTTTTTTTAATTTTTTTTTTGCTTTTTACATTTTCAACCTTATAACTAAAATTCATGGAAAAAAAATTTTGAAAAAAATATCGGTTGATAGTAGTTTTTACGGTTTTTACAACTTTTAGTGGTTTTCATTTGATCCTAATCATATATATATATATATATATATTAAAATCTCAACCTTGTCATAAAAAATTTATTATTACTCAACCAATTTTAAAAAGGTTTCACCCTACAAAAAAAGGTTTGTGTGTCTAACACTACACAAAAATTCTTGTGTTCAACACTAAACAAGAATCCTTATAATATATAGTACAAAGAAAACATAAAGCTATGGAACTTTTATAGAATAATATAAAATATAGCTTCCACCATCTCCATTGCCTCCTCAATCTACCCTTCTCGGATCCATCCACCATTATAGATTTAAAGGATTCAAAAAACCTTCAACAAACATCTGTCTCTCCCTCTCTGTCTTCCCCTGTCTCTCTCTCTCTCTATATATATAAATATATATGTATTTATATCTAAAGAGCAACAAAGGTCATGTTCTACCATTTCTAAGCTTATATTTTCATGGCACTTCTCACCTTCCCATTTTCTTCAGAAACACAAAAAGTACAACCCACAAAGCAAGAAAGCAGTAGGAAAAAACAACTCCAACAAAAACCTAAAACTAAACCCAAATCTAAACAACAAAACCCATCATCATTTTCTTCATGGGATCAATTCAAGAACTTGTTAACCTGCAAACAGATGGACGTTGTCGAGCCAAATAAGGTCAATAATGGGTATTCCAAACTGAGTTCTTGTAGCTCTATATGTAGTTTCAGGGATGTTGTGCATGGGAATACAAGGGTTGTTCATAGAGCGGAACACTCGCCGGAGAGTAGCGGCGTCGGCACGGATTCCGGCCTTCTCAGCCGGAATAAACAGGTGACTGATGGTGGATCATCTTCTTCTTCTTCGAAGATTTTAAATAGTTCGATTAGACACAACGGCCATGGAAGTTACACATCATCTTCAAGAGGCATGCAGTTTAGAAAGCTTTCCGGGTGTTATGAATGTCATGCCATTGTTGATCCCTCAAGGTCATCTCAATTTCATTATCTAATTTTAGTGTTTCCGGTTCAAAATCTTACTTATAAGACACCTAGAGAGTGTTTAATATTTGAATCAGACTAATAAAAAACTGAAATTCTAGACGAATCGAATGCGATTTCCGTATTGAATTCACATTTTGTTTTACGGGTGGAATTCCTATTTTAAATTGAGATTGCATTTTTTATTTTGGAACTGAAAGTGTGTGAATATCAGAATTGGTATTATATATATAGTTTAATTTGATATATAAAATTATGTTAGAAACTCATTTTGTTATATGTATGAGTTTGATTAAAGAACTTTTAACTAAAATGTCTTTTCATATAAATAAGTAACTTAAACGCATTGGTCTAATGGTATCAAGGTGATTTTTAAAATGTCTCTTTAGAAAATAAGTTGATGATTTAAGTCTCATAGAGACAAACAGAGGAAATTAATTCACTAGTACAAATACGTTTTTCTGAGGCGGTTAAAAATTAATTTAACCGCCATAATAAATGTCTCCTCAAAAAATGAGGTATTTTATGAAGTGGGTGAAAGAACCGTCTCAAAAAATGAGGCATTTTATATGGCGGGTAAGAGAATCGCCTCATAAGATAAGATCTCACATTTTATCTTATGAGATGTTTTTTCACTCGTCGTATAAAATGCCTCACTTTTAAAAGCGGGTCTCTAATCCGCAATATAAAATGCCTCATAAAATACCTCATTTTTTGAGGTGACATTTATTAGGACAATTAAATCAATTTTAACTGCCTCCGAAAACTGTGTTTGTACTAGTGTTTGCTGTTAAAAAAGTGGAACATAAATAAGTGAATTATGTTAAATAACTGATATATTATACGAGTTTCATATTTAAAGAAATTTTTACTAACTAATGAATAAGGAAGAAATGGAATATGAATAAGTGAAATAAGATAACCAAACCAAAAATCCTGAGCTCATACTAGTGTGACATGTGAGCTCATATACAAGTATGCAACATCTCAGTTCTAAGAAATCGATATGAATAAGTTGAATAAGATAATTTTGAAACAGATATTGATGAACACTCGTAGGTTCATGGAAGAAATTTCTCTACAATATGTCCTGATATTAAGCGAAAAGTATAGACTTAAATAAATCATCCATACGCAGGTATACAATACCAAGAAGCACCATATGTGTGTGTTCTCAGTGTGGTGAGATTTTCACGAAAATGGAGAGCTTGGAACACCATCAAGCTGTTAGACACGCTGGTACGTTTTTCTCATAGAAAGAATAAATACATTTACCTTTTTAGTAGAAAAATATAAAAATAGTTAAATCATTTACTATAATTAAAAAGTATAGTTTATTTTGTACGTGTAGACATATTCTTGTAGGGTAATTACGTACAATTTTCTTTTCTTGTCATATCACAATAAATTGTTGCTATTTATGCTCATTTGGCAGCATCCACATAGACATAGTTACACATTTTCTTACTTGCATTGTCATTTTTCAATATCACTAACCTACCCGTGTTCCTGAAAACAATTTTAATATATCTTATGTATATAAAGTTAAGGCTTCTTGTCTAAGTGGTAGTGAAAGTATGCAGATAAAGTTAAGCTACTTGTCTAATTGTTAGTGAAAGTAATTGCTACAGAAAAATTAAATGGTAGTAGTCTCCTTAGACTATCCGGTGTGCCTGGGTGAGTGGGAGCTTGAGTGGGTGTGCCACATATGAGAGAGTGTGAGTAAACCGGGTGAGTGGAAGAGTGGAAATGCCCGGGTGAGTGAGGGCTTGAGTGGGTAAAAAGTAGTGTGTTGATGTGGTGTTTTGTGATTAGTATCAAAGTAATGTGAAATATTATGACTGGTTAGAAAAAAAAAGTCAACACAGCCCCACGCCTTGAGTCCAGCCACGGGAAAACCACTCACACTCCAATAACGCCTACCCGGGGCGGTGGGGGCGTTATTGGGGCCACCCACACCCACTAGGGGAGGCATACCGCATAGTCTTATCTTAATCTAAAGATTTGTTTAGTATGATGTAACTACGAGTAAATGAATAGAGAATAGAAATAGATTATTACTATTATATTATTTTGTTTGGTTGCTAGTGGTATCAAAGCATTACTTAAGATTTTTTGGTATGCCCGAAAAGATGAAGAAATGGAATACAAGTCATGGGCCGAGTCATAATTCTTGTCATTGTTTGGATCATGAGTTAGGTCGTGAGTTAGTTTATGGTTTGGGTCGTGGGTTGTGTGTCGACTGCCGACTACCAAGCTATGGTTCGGGCCATGCCTATGTTCTTAGGTCGGGTCATGTATTCAGCTCATAGGTCGGGTCGAGGTTTGATTCGTGGATTAGTTCATGGTTCATACATAAGCTAGGCCATAGTTTGAATCATGGGTTAGGTCATGGGAATATTTATAGGTCAAGTCATGGTTTGGGTCGTGGATTGTTTGGTCTCATTGTTTGGATAATGGGTTGGGTCATGATTCGAGTCATGGTTTGGATCATGCACCGAGTGTGGTTCAACACATGAGTCAAGTATTATATGGTTCATTAGTCAGGTAATAGTTCGTGTCATGGGTTGGATTATATCTTGAATCATTTCTTCAAGGAAAGAAATGAAACCTTCTATGAAGAATGAAAATCATTAAAAAGGGAGAAAAATCATATTCGTTACAATATCACATTACATTTATATATGTATAAATATATATCATCAGACATGTTTTATTTCATTCAAACCAACCACTCAATTTATTAGTCTTCATTCATGTATTACATACGCTACCATTATTAAACCAGATTGATAGAAACAAATGACCGACAAAACTTGGCTTGCATTTTACTTGATTAGCCTAAGATGGTTTAACATAAGCTGGTTAGAGTCCGTGAGATCTAACCCACGAATCCTTATATGCTGTTACACAAGTTTAATGGAAACATCTGACCAAGTTGTTTATTAACTGTATTCACCTAATTACCTCTCTCGTGATTAGCCCGAGATCGTTTGACATTAGTTAGTTAGGGTCCGTGACCGTGGATCTAACCCATGGATCCCACCTTTGGTTATGAATTAGTGTTTATTTTTAGGCAAACATGAACCTTGAAGCTCTTTTACAACGATATATTAATGTGATTTATTGGCTAAAAATAGCTCAGACATTAATGTGAATTATTGCCTACTGTTGTATATAACATATATTTTATTGCTTTTTATAAACTAATAAATTCATAGAAAAAACAACAAACTAAACAAAATGAGATACATACTCCACCGACACTAATACTTTAATATCCGAGGGTGTTAATATTAAATAATACTTTGGCTTTGGTTTATGTAACTTACCATATAATTTTTATTACAGTGTCTGAACTGGGTCCGGATGATTCGGGTCGAAATATAGTCGAGATAATATTCAAATCCAGCTGGCTCAAACCTGACCATCCGATCTTCACAATCGAACGGATACTAAAAGTCCATAACACTCGTCGGACCATCCAACGCTTCGAAGACTGCCGTGACGCCGTCAAGTTCCGCGCCACCGCCACCGCCACCGCCTCCCGTTGCGCCGCCGACGGCAATGAGCTCCTCCGGTTCCACTGCACCACCGTCGCCTGCACTCTCGGGTCCCGCAACTCCTCTAGCCTCTGCGCCACCATCCCCGGTTGCAGCGTTTGCACCGTCATCCGCCAAGGGTTCCAAAGCACCAGATCCGGCGGCATCAGCGGCGGCGATGGCGGAGCAATCTTTTCCGGTATTTCCGCCGCTAGGGACGGCGGAGCAAAGGGCGGAGTACGGACTACTGCTAGTAGTGGTAGGGCACATGACTGTCTTGGGGTGGACCCCCATGAGCGTAGGGCGATGCTGGTGTGTCGGGTTATTGCCGGAAAAGTGAAGCACGTGACGGGAAACGTGCCGCCGGAGGAGGATGGACCGTACGACTCGGTGGCAGGCTGTGCTGGATTGTACTCTACCCTTGAGGAGTTGTACGTTTTCAATCCTAAGGCTATTCTTCCTTGCTTCGTTGTCATATACAAGGCGTTTGAAAGCTGACGTATTTAACTATTTAAGAAGTATCTACTGTTTTTTTTTAAATGTGTAATATGAGTTTAGTTTTATTTTACATCAAAAATAATAATTTATTAAATAACTATGTTCTATACATGTGTATTATACAAGATTTAATTAAAATTATATAATATTTTACTGTTTACAAAATTTATATGTTACTAGGTTAAAACCCTTGTATTACACGAGATTACATAATCAATACTTTAAATTTAGTTACTGTGTTATGAATATTAAAAAACAAATAAATGTTTTACTCTCCTGTGATTATAACTTATGGTTTGAGGTTTTAAGATTATTTTTAGAAACTAGACGAAAATTATTAATACTTGAAACGTTATAGGCAAAAATTGTTAAGACTTGAAATTTTAGGACATTTTCTTTTAACAGTGAACCAAATTTGTTAGATATTGCAAACATAATGGATAAAAAAAGTGTAATTTACTCTTTTGAATATATAAGATAAATAATTACCAATGATCTCTTGGCCTAGTTGTTAAGAGAAAGATGACAAGCAAAACTTCTCTTGGAGGTCCTGGGTTCAAATACAGGCAAGGGGAAATTAATACTAACTTTATGATATTAACATAATAACTACTAACATTTGTCGTTCAAAAACCAAAGATAAATAATTAATTAGATAATAACAAATTAAATGATAATGTACTTGTGAATCATTTTTTAAACTTACTAAAATACTATAGAATAGTTAAAATATTTCAAATGGTTAAAAAAACAATTAAATTAACATTATTTAACTATATATAATAATAACAAACATAATGTTTATCTTCTAGTAAAATTGAGCTCGTATGACAACCATTAAAAATGGTTCTTTAAATTGTTTTACCGAAAATATATCCTATAGGGGAAGGATCATGAGAAAACCACTCCCTTATGCGAGAACCAAAAAATCAAACTTAACGAACTTCAAACATTTTCCATTTCTGTATTATTATTTTTTAAAACGAATTGCACCACTGAATCACAAATTTTCTCCTTTTTCAAACGAGTATAATGAAACCATATTAAAAAAGAAAAAAAAATTGCGTCATAAAAATTTAATACTACATATATGCAGTAATATGATAATTTAAAATAAAAATTAATACTATATATATGCAGTATAATGATAAATTAAAAATTATACTTCTTTAACTTTTTATTTACGTTTTTAAAGAAGATTTATTCATAGTTTTCTTTATTTTTTTTTTATCTTTTTATGTATAATGCGTATGTGTAACATTATTGCAGTATGATGATAATTCATATCTTTTAGTATTTTAAGTTACCTAACGCATTTCATATAAGTTTTTTTTTATGTATATCTATTTATATTACAAGTAGTCGTTCAAAAAAAAAATTAGTACAAATATGCTACATATACGCATTATACTCGTTTGAAAGAGGGTAAAATTTGTGATCTAATGGTGCAAACCGTTTTAAAAAATAACAACGTATGAAGAAATGAGAAATGTGTAAATTTCACTTAAACATGATTTTTTGGTTCTTAAATTATAATTGGTTCTCTCATGAACCAAGCCCGTATATCCTATATATATTAATTTGTTTATTTTCTATATGAAAATTTGATAAAATACCACCTGACATATTTTTGAATCTTTTATTATAGGTAGATGCATAACCAAAATATTTTTACTAGTAACAACACTAAAAATTTGAAGTTTTCACAAATTTATAAATATTTATTTGTATACGAATTTGTTATTTTGTTTGTAGGATCTTTTTACATCTTATATTTAGCTCAAGATAGTGTCTCATATTGTTGATCAAGTTATTCTAGATACAAAACTTTGTATTTCAATTAAAAAATAAACATGTAAATATCGGCTCGAGTCATCACAGAATGTCATAAAGTATCTCTTACCACCACGGGTAAGGATTCCATTTAATTCACAAATATCTGAATGGATTAGTTCTAGTAGTGATGTGTTATGTCGTTGGACACTCGAAAAAGGTTTCTTGTAAATTTTGATTTTACACAAGTTTCACATTTATCAAAATCCTTATCGTTTAGTTTAATTAAACCTTTAGTTTGCTTTTTTTCAATATTTTTAACATTAGTATGAGCTAAACGTTTATGCCATAAAGAAATTGAACAAGCGACATAATCAAAAGACATTATTGCATTAAACTCATAACCAATGTGATTACAACCAGAACCACTACTAGTACAAGTACTAACACTACCACTATCACCATTATCATCACTATCACTACCAAACACATCATCATTATCACTAATAGTGTCAACAGATAACCATCACCAATAGGTTCTTCAACTCCATAGTCACCAGCAAGGTCAAGACGATACATTCCACTCGTGTTTTTAGCTTGACTCACATAAATGTTGTCCCGGGAAAAATTCACAAAAAGATTTTTGATCACCAGCTCCTATCCATTCCTATTAAATTTATCTGTTGAAACAAGACCCTTCGAGATGTCAGGAACATACAAGACATCTCAAAGGATAATCATTCGACCATTCTTGAAGTTTAGCCTCACTGTGCCTTTCCCACGAACCCATACACGATGTCCATCGGCACACACTACCACGGTCCCCTAAGGCACTGGACCATAAGTTAGAAACGAGTGTTCATTCCCACAAACATGAAAAGTAGCTCCCGAATCCAAAAACCATCATCTACACGCTAAAACGCACGTTGGTTGAGCAAGCATGTTAACATCACCAAGATCCTCATTTACCACAAGGTTGGTAAGATTTTCAACCGCATTTGTGGAGCCTGTATACGGACCAGATTTCCTTTGAGGTCACTCTTGTGCATAATGTAAAACTTCTCCACAAACGTGACATTTCGCAGTCCTCTTATGTTGTTGGTTGTTGTGTTGAGGTTTCTTGAATTCTTTCTTTTTTTGTGGCAAAAACTTCTTAGGCTTTGAACCAAACTTTCCCTTTTTCCCAGATCCCCTAGCAACCACATGATTCACACTTAATCCGACTTTACTCCTGTTGTACCTGTTGCGCGTTTTCTCCTCAATTCGGAGGTGTTTCAACAATTCATCCAAGGAGTAGTCATCAGATTTGTGCATCATTCTCTTAGAGAAATCTTTTCAAGAGGGAGGCAGTTTAGAAATAATTACCCCCACTTGAAAGATTTCTGGTAGATGAATGGAAAGCGCATTTAGTTTGTTGACTAGCACTTGGAGTTCATGCACATGCTCAAAGATTTGCTTGTCATCAACCATTTTGAAGTCTAAATATTTGGCAATGAGGTATGTATTAGTACCTTCCTTATGAGCCTTATATTTGAGTTCCAACGCTTTCCACAACTCTCTTGCACTTGTTACCGACGCGTACAAGTCATAAGCCGATCAGAAAGAGAGTTTTTTATATGAAAAAGACAAAGATCTTCAGCCTCCTTGCGGATAAGTCTTTATTTGCTTGTCCAATTGAGAAATGTCTTTCTGTATTGGTGCCTTCCCCTCAGCGGGAATGGGGTTTTCTTGGATCGGGACCAAGTTTGGACCAAGGACATAATACAGTTTTAGCACGACTAGCATAAACTTTACCTTGTCCGCCCAACTGGTGTAGTTCCGACCATCATATATGTCCAGTTTGACAAACTCTTGGTTCATGAATCGCAGATTAGCATTAGGAAGTTCAGAGTCCATTTGATCTTACTTGACCAAAACTGATTTTAAGAAAGGAGTAGGAGCAGACTATCCCGTTATCGTACTAAATCAAACAACCATAAATATAAAACCGACATGTTGAGTTGTTGTTTCTTCGAGCTGTAGACCGCATGGATGATTCATGTCCTTAAAGGATTTTACGCGCTTGAACTGTTGTAAGCTGCAGCGTAACCTCCCAGGATTTAATGCAAAACTGTTCTGATAATCCAACAACGATGGAGATCAGAAAACGCAGAAGCAGTCTAGAAAACAGGGAACAAAATTTGCAGAGGATTTCAGCGTAGGTTATGAGGCTGTAGAGGGTCTCTATTTATAACCCTCGAATCCTAACTGATTTCAAGCTAAACTCGGGAAAGATCAGGAGTTCGAATTCGGGATAAAGATAACCCCTACTAGGTTTGAATTCGAAGCTGATTTCGATCTATCTGAAACTCTGTTTTCGACTTCATCTATAAATCTGAACCGAACCTAGCTAAAAATAAAAGTATAGGTTCTGAGGCTGTAGAGGGTCTCTATTTATAACCCTCGAATCCCAACTGATTTTGAGCTAAACTCGGGATAGATCAGGAGTTCGAATTCGAGATAAAGAGGTTTGAATTCGAAGCTGATTCCGATCTATCTGAAACTCAGTTTTCAACTTCATCTATAAGTCTTAACCGAACCTAGCTAAAAATAAAAGCTCCTTAGCTCATAGCGACGATGCGGTCGTGCAAAGTGAGCCTTAAAACGCGACCATTCGTGAGGCGCAAGTATCTTTCTTGGCTTGGCACACGTGTGGGCTTAGCCCTGATCGACAACCCTGCTGGAGAAGTTTATGTGAATCAAATCATTTTAAAAGTGATACGAATAAAATGAACAAATTAATTAATATTAAATTAGATTTTTGCCTATAAAATTTGTGCACTCGATATCAAGCATATGACCACACATGTATGACCAATTCTGAGAAGCTTAGAGAGAATTGTTCTTGACCAACCTAGCAAAAGTTGACAACTTTTACCACTTTGTTAATAGATGACAGGAAAAAACACAATGTAATAGACAATTAGAGTCTCAGTGTTCTAGGATTCTTAAAATTTAACAGTAATTTGCTTAAAGAAGTAGGGTCTTTATTGCAAACACTAGAATCAAGTTCATTTTTATGAGACAACTTATTGTAACTTTGACAGATTACGGACCATAGATCTATTCAAGATAGAGAAGACTTTTATATGCAGTGATTAAGCTTATAAATTGATCAGTCCACTCACACAATCCACCCATTCAAAAACTTTACACAACAAACAAACAAATAAGTTTACAAGGTCATGCTCACACAAATTACAAAGACGTAGATAAATATGCTTGCAGTATATGCCCGTAAATACATAAAAAAAAAAAACCAACATAAGAGCTTCCGTCAAGTGCAAATTTAAATAAATTTGTTTATGGACTGCTATTAACAACCAAAGTGATAGTTGAGATTATTTTTACCAAAGTAATAATTTGGATTATTATTGCCCAATGTGTTGTATTTTGAATTATTAAAATCCAATTTGTCTTTAAAAATGTTAATAACCCACTTACATGTGGACGAGCAGAAGCATAACCGAAAAAACGGGTATCTTGCATCAACAATCATGATTTTTTTACTGCAATCCACCTGAGCACTACAATAGTACAACTCGAGAACACTACTCAAGAAGTTGCAGTTGTGTGTCCATTTTACTCGATCGGCCTTACTCATATTACCTGCGTGGTTTCCGAGTAGTCCATCCCTTTAACCCTTATGGAGATGGAGATGGAGATGGAAATGGGGATACTTTGTAAATATTCTAACTTTGATTTTTAAACGACATATCTTGACGATCTTATTTGTTAACATATTACATGATATTGTTTTTAAATGTGTAATACATATGTTTCTAATCTATAGACATTATAGAAAATTTCAAAAGCGTATAAAAACTTACACATGACTAGACTCCAAATTAAGATTAATATACTACAGGATCACAAGGATCCAACTTTGAAATCGTAAACATTTTAAGAAACTCAAGGGGTATTAAATATTTTTTGAGACGTTAAATTACAAATAAAAAGAATTATTAAAGAAAACTAGACACGTTTTATGAATATAAAGTTTGGTCAAATAACATTTTATACTTCAAAATCTAACTTTTAACTGTTTACGTCACACATGTAAATATCTAGATGGTGTAGCTAGGAACGCCGTTCACAAAATACAATATAAACACTTTCTAATATTATTTTCTAATTACAGTTAAAAACAAAATTGAAATGAAGTAGAATTACAAATAAAACATAAGATGCAGTAATAATAAACAAGAGGTTATAGAAGATCAATAATCAGATAGAGTTTGCTATATGCGAGTTTTGGTGTATTAAAACAAGGCAACCAGCCTTCGCGTCATCAAAATGCCACATTACGTTGTAGCTCAGTCGAGGGTGCATGGTGCATGTCGAGCGCATCCCACCCTCCTACGGCCATCTGGATGTGTCTTGTCATATAGGAGTACAATCCTATCATAACTCACACTTATAAACCAACAACTGGTTTATCATTTAATCAATATGAGACAAGCTCATTAATCGTACCATTAAATTTCCAACCACACACTTTTGAGCATTGATATCTCATTCGTTTTATTCCTTGTATATAGTAGATTATAAATATGTTTAAACTAATTTAAATTGTAACACATACAATTAATTATTTTGGTAAGAAATTTACAATAAAACATACTTATTATTAAAAAATCCAACATAGGGTCACTAGTACAAATTTGTGGATTTAACCGCCTTAAAAGATGTCGTCTCAAAAAATGGTTTTAACCGTCTTAAAAAATGATTTCTTTATTTGAAGCGGTTCTTTCACCCGCCATATAAAATGCATAATATGAAAAACCATTTTTTTAGACGACATATTTTAAAGCGGTTAAAATGGATCCATTTTAACCGCCTTAAAAAAACGAATTTGTACTAGTGGGTCTGTAAAAAAAAATATAGAACGTAAGTGGCACATAAGATTTTTTAAGGTAATTACACTCTCCTTAAACATTCATATCCTACTCCGTAATGCCTTACAAATCAATCATCTAAATGTCAACGCAATTCATAAAATAAGAGCATGATCGATTAATAGATGTATTGTGAATTGCGACGATCAATTCCTAAAATAATAGCATGATCGATTAGCTGATGTATTGTGAATTGGACTACGTCTAGATTATAGGCTTTTATAACGTTTAAGGAGTCAGGGTATAAATGTTTAGGGAGAGATAAATTACCTTAAGAGCCCATGTTTGTCACTCAAGTGTTGTTTTTGTAATGGACATTTTATCAAGGTTCACGTGAGAGGCGTAAATTATTAGTGAACTGCATCTCAAGTGATGATGTAGCTAGTGTATTATTTTAACTAAACCTCGTAGACGTACATAAACTGTAAATATTTCCTGCATAAAAAACTTACATTTGAACAACTATCCTTAGTTTTAAGTTATGCCGGCCGGAATCACATGGAGCTTATTTGACACTGTTGTCAAATTATATAAATCATTTATTATATAATTTAATATTATTTCTCGTTCTAAATGATATTCATTGAGCCTACGAGCTTATAGCTCAACCAAATTATGAGGTTTCCACTGATATTGAGGTTTCGGGTTTGAAACCCAACAATGGGTCATGAGATTTTACTCCTTCCCGGGTGTGCACAACGCGTGAGACTCAAATTTGAGTAGTAACTATAAAGAGCCAAAGAGGCATGTCACTTAACGCAATTTCAACGTTAAAATATAATATTCTTTGAACCGAACAGGAAACCACCTGCAAATGTCAAGGACTGGTTATATACATTTAGGATTTTTCGGTTATTGCGTGATCAATTGAACCAGTGGATCGACCGGATTGATAGCTTAACTGGATTTCAAAGAAAACATATTTTATTCATTTACTATTTTAAACTATATTAACATTGTAAATCCTTAAAAAAAGATAGAGTAGTTCATATTTTGTTTGAAGTACCTATATGTGTATTGTAAATCCTTAATAAAAGATAGAGTAGTTCATATTTTGTTTGAAGTACCTATATGTGTATGTCTTCTATTAATTTTTTTAAAATTATTTTTCACGTAACCCTTGAAACCGATTAAAATATACTTGGTAAGAGACTGGTTGGGTAACCCCTCAGGTTTTATTTTTAAAGTTATCAACTCTCATCAAAAACTGTAAATCAATATATTAATCCTTGCATATTATATATATTGCAAGTACAATGTATCTCAAAAGCAAATTAGTAATAAAATCAGCCAACATTGAGAATAGATTCCATTATTAAGTAAAGGTAAAGAAAAGGCAAATATTTGATTAAAATGAAACAAAATCATTAGGCCTATTGTTTAGAAATTTAATCCCCACTTATGTCTTGGTTTTTCATTGGTAAAGAAGTGCTTAATAATTAGTGAACAACACTTTTGATAAGGAAAAGAAGATTTGCATATTGTACTTGTATCTCTTAACTTTTCTTTTTCTTTACTGATTGGTTAAATAGATAAAAAATAAATTGGGAACCTTAATATGAAGTATGAGTTTGGTAAAATTGGGAACCTTAATATGAAGTATAAGTTTGGTAAAAATAGTTTGATTATTGAAAACAAATTTGTTTGTAAAAACTGTAAGAAATGAAGTACTATTATAAATAATAAAGTGGTACTATAACATCTTCTCATTTTTTTTATAAATAACAATGTGTTATTGAAATATTTTCACAATGATATGTTTGTATATAGAGCATAACTTTAGTAATAAGACTTTACCAAAAACGTGATTTGTAAATAAGGAGTGGTTCTCACAGTTTTTACGAAAAATATGGTTTGTATCAAAACCATCCCCATACTGATATTATAATTTACAAAGTAAGTGGCTGTTTATTTACCTCTTAACAGACTCTTAATGGTTCAGACCTTTTACTGGTTCAGCACTTAATGGTTTAAACTGTTTGTTTCGCAAGCAAATGTCTGAATGATTCAGACATTTGCCTCAGAATGGTTAAGCATTATACTGAGTCTAAATGGTTAAAACCTCTTATCTGAATTTGTCAAACATTATCCTCTGAACGGTTAAGCATTATATTGTCTCTTAAAATGATTCAGCAGTTAATAATTTAGACTTCTTACTGATTCAGAACTTACACATTAAGAAGTTGGCAAATAGCCCTAAGTTAGTAAGGTAAAACGAGAAAAATAAAATCTTTAACAATCCTCTCAAAGCACTAGTTTTTCTCGCTTATTATTCAATTATATATTAAAGTGATTGTTTTTTTGTTTTTTTGTCAAGTGAATATTTGAAACACTTAATTCAAAATTAACTGTTAACAATTAACATTTTTCTAAAGTTATTACACATTTCATTTAACACATACTTACGACACATGGGGCTTATCACAATCATCGTATACATTCATCTTTAGAGTAAACTAATACAAGATTCTTTGCCCCTTTTTTAGATATAGTCTCAAACTTTTGATAACTACATTAAATGTCCTTGTTTACACTTTTGGTCCCAAAGTCTTTAAACTTAATTTGTATAATGTTGTTTCACACAATCACACCTTCTAATCATACTCTTTTTAAAGAGCTCGCCGGGTAGATATAATTAATTATAACACCAAGAGAAAAACAATACACTGCTAGCAAGGGGCTACAAGTCTTAAAGTAGTACACCATACAGAGTTCAAAGTAAACAATAATTGCACCAATGTAATCGAGTGAGTGAATCTTCGCTCTATTTTTGTCAAATTTAATCTATATTTGTTTGGTTTCTTTAATTATTTCGTTTTATTAGTTTTTTGGTAAGCTATTTTATTTAAAAGTCTAGTATATGATAACTATCCATAAAAAGGTTTAGGAAATTAATCGTGGAGATTAAGTTTCTTATTCATATTAATTTGGGTTTTAGGTTAATTTGTAACGTGTGGTATTAAGATTAATAATAATGTTGTGAATTTGAGATTTAAAATTCTAGTTTGTTCATCAAATATTCATCGTGTTTTGATTAGATTGTGCTAACAATTTTTACACATAGAATACCAATCGTATTTTTCTCTTTAATTAGCCTGGTCACCGTAACTAGCTTGTTTATTGAAGAAAAGTATATCATTTTGTGCCTTCTAAATCATTCGACTTGCCGTCAAAAAAATAGAATAGATTGACCACCTTTCCGGTGAAAGAATTGCACTCGATTCGTCTATGAAGATCAAACAAGTCACTTGTTGAAAAGGTGTAAATTGTAGGATTCGACACCAATTTGCTATGTGTTGCCACAAAATTGTCGCATAGTAGCATGATTTGAGTTGTAAATCAATTTAACGATAAATTAGCCAGAGATCATAGCTCATAAGCCTAAAGTCAAGAGTCTTATCTACTAGAAATTTGTGGAAGCTGGGTCACGAGATTGGACCAGCTCAAAGAATACCCGAATCAGTTACTTGAGAATGAATAATTGGATACTATTCATTTCTACACTTTCTGTTACCGCTCGCTCATATCATATCCCTTTAGAATCTTAATTTAAATTTAAAGTTAACCAGCTCAAAAAATGACAATTTGAATTGTTTAGTAATGTGCATTTGTAATAAACGAGCCATATTAATATAAGAAAAGTAAAAAAAAAAAAATTATTAAATCTTAAAGTGGCTCAGTGTTTCCACAGCATTACTAAATGGATGTATACGTGAAATATAAGTTAAATTGGTGATTTTGGTCATGTTCACTACAAGAAAATTGTGTTTTCCCGACAACACTTTTCCCGACAACAATGGGTCATCGGGAATTCAACACTTTTCCCGACAACGGGTTGTCGGTAAAAGGCAAACCAAAATTTCACAACTTTTACTTTCAGGTGGCATTATATGATTGGTGGGTCAAACCTACACGCGTTGAAAAAACTTTTCCCGACAACACGTTGTCGGGATAGGT
>WOUH02014438.1:0-15847 GCA_009936405.2 Stevia rebaudiana
ATTAGTATTAACCATTGAGCTATTGAGCAATCATGAGGTCACGGCCGGTGTTTCCGCCGCCGGTCAGGGTGTGACAAGAACAAACATCCCTATGAATGTGTTACGTCTCAAAGAAACAAACGACAAAAGCAAATTTAAGTCATGACGTGGAAATTTTTTCTTTGCAAAAATGAAACGTTATAACGTTGTTTGAATGCCTTAGTCGTATATATTGTGTTGAAGTTAGAACATACGTCAATATGTATGCATCTTTCAATTTATTTTGTATTTGAATACTTTGAATGCAATCAAATAGTTTGTGTCTTTGCTTTGTTCATTGTATATTCACAATTATAGTCATTGTGTTTGTTATTTGATTGCCATGAGTTAAAGAACATCAATAGTATATTGTCGCTCTTGGGAAGACCATTGTGCAACCGTTGCTCAAAATTTGTTTCTAAAAAGGTTAATTTTATTTTAAAATTTTTGTTTTCTACTTCTAGTAAAATTTTAAAAAATTAAAGAAAAAGCGCATGTAAATATATAAAAGAGTTTATTTATTCCACACATTAAGTATAATAATTTTAAAATAATAAAAACAACAAATACTAGTGACCAAATGATCTACTATCACGTTGTTTGCAAAAATAAAAATAAAAGATTAATGAGAGTTCAAATCCTTAAAAATATAAAATTAAATGATATTAATTAAATAAATTTGTTTTCAAAAAATAATAATAAAGACAATGAGAGATGGTGAGGTAATTTTAGCATAATCCGTTTAAATATGTGACATGTGAATGTAATTTCTTTGTTTAAATTTTAATATGTTTAAAATATTTTTAAATTTTTGTAAAAGCGTTTCGGTGAGATGTCATTTAACAAAACGTCTTTATCATCCAGGGTGCACCTAAACTAAAAAAACATCTTAAATTTTATGATCTCAACTTAGAGTTTTCTCAAGACATATCTCAAGTAGGTAAGTTTCCTCTTAAATACGTGCGAAATAGGTGGTGTGTGTGATGTTTCGAGGCCGTTCAAGTCACTCGACTACCGTTCAAAAAAAAAAAAACCATTTAAAAAATGTGTTCTTTAGAATCTTTCAAATAATATCACAATTTAAATGTTTTTGAATTGTATATGGTGGACTCGTGGTACAAGGGTAACATGGTTTTAATAAATCTATATTTATAGTATATAATAAATCAAAGTTTTCACAGACAATACATGATTCCAAGCTTTTCAAACTTGTGTTTTCTCGTTTCTCTAAAAAATAAATGAATATAACACATTATATATGAAATTCTTAATAAAAATATGAAAGTTTTCTAAGACAATGAATAAAAACAAAAATAAATATTTAATATATTATTTTAAGTTGTATAATACATATTATTTTTCAAAAACACTCTTTTTTTGGAAAAATACTAAGAAAACAAACTTTTAAGTGAAAGTTTAAAATGTAGTTTTTAGTTATGAACCATGAATCTAATGGCTTGCAAGTAGATAACACATGAGAGCCGGCTCGTTAAACAAGTCCCAAAATATGAAATATGAAATATGAACCTTTATTTTGCTCCTATCATCTGTTTGCATTGATTTCTCCTTCAATCTCCTATTTTACAATCGGCAATCAGGTTCTATTGCCCACGCCCTCTGCTTGCTCAATCGCCTGAATTAGGTTTTTGAATTGAGCCTCTTAGTTTTAATTTGATTTAACGCCGGTGTGATTTTGGGTCATCCGGCGGTAATTATGGTATTGATCCGGCGGGAATAATGCTATTGATGTACCGCTTTTTATTTTGCAGCAAATGTTCTCCGTCATCAGATGTTGTGTTCGTCAACTGGACTCAGGTATCGATTTGGGATTTTGTTTTAGGTTTTATTTATTTCTAATCGCAGTCTACAAATTGATTTGTTACACGCGATTGTATGAGGTTGTGGTTTTCATATCCTGAATATAGCACTATGATTTGAATATTATTGAAGACATTCTTATCTAAATCAACTAATTATATAGAAATATATAACAGTTGTAATGGGTTAAGAAATTTAAGTTTTGAATTTGGGGCTTCTCGAAAGTCAAAAGAAAAAACGAAAACAGAAACTATGATTTAGAAAGCTGCTTTAGAATATTTCAATTGTTTAATTTTGAGTTCGATGTAATATGATTTTATAGCTTATGTTTCATATATGGTGGTCCGATTCATAGAAGTTAATGTGATATAGTTTGTTTTAAGAATTAGAATTTTGACATGTTCATGTTCATCTTTTATATAACTTTATATAATATTGTTTGTATAAAAGATAAGTAACAAGTCAACAAAACCACCAAGTCAAACATGAATCACCTCACCAACAAAGCGCGAGCTCTTTCGGTGATAAGAAATACTATATGTGACCAAATACTAAAAAATTCAAAAATTATATAAAGAAAACTTGGATAATTAAAGAGTTTAAGTTCAAAGGTATACTAGGAAATGAGCAAAGATAATCAATATGACAAAAAGGTTAAAATCAATTTGGTTCTTTGAACAACCCTATCTTACCATCAAATCATCAAAAAAAAAAAAATTAGAACCCCCGAAGAAAACTATAATTACAAATTGAACCAAGGAATTGCTAGAATTTTGGCTTTATTTCACCGGCAACACCTACGCTGAAGGAACCCATTGCAACTCCACGAGAATCTTGCAATTTCCAAAGGCATACACTTTGTTAATATGTTTTTCTTTTACCACTTCTCCAATATTTATATACACGTCACCCAGATTCTCCTAATCAAAATAATAATCAATTAATTGCTTATATTAAAAGCCAGGTCATTAAGCCCAATAATTTATCATTAAAAAAAGTTGCTCATATTAATTAAAAAAAAATACCTTTAAATTATAATCCCGGTACCATGGTGGATCAGCAAAAAGTGCCAAATGCAATATTTCTTTTGCTGGCTTCTCTAACGTAAACTTAATTTTTTCGTTCCATATCGGATTTTGACTCTTTATTTTCTGCAAAATCCATATACAAACCAAGGTAAATCAACCATAAGTATATAACCCACCTTAACTAAGTTCATAACACAAATTACCTTGGTTCTTCCTATATAACTTCCAACACGCAAAATGACGTATGTTTTCATTTTACTGAGATAATTTCCTTGATGGATTGTAACCACAAGAAAGCCTCCACCCTCCGATGCATACTCGTTTATGCGTGCATCCCTGAGAGTTCAATATATGTATGTATGAGTAGTTTGTTATGCATATCTTAAGGCAAGTAAACAAATACAATGGATGATACTTACTTCCCATTATGCGATTCCATCACTTTAGTGGTTTTCGAAGGTAAATAACTGCTTGCAACATGATCTGATTCAATCACCTTAGAGGGTTCTCGTGGTAAATAACTACTTTCAACATGATCTGATTCCATCACCTCAGAGGGTTCTCGTGGTAAATAACTGCTTGCAACGTGATCTGATTCCATTACATCAGAGGGTTCTGGTAGTAAATAATTGCTTGCATCCTCATCACTTTTTAACCCCTTAAGGAAACAATAAGTGTATGTTAGCAAAGAATCAATTATACTACTAAAAGTTGTATGAAAAGCTAGCAATATAAAAAAGTAGCTTACTTGATGTCGAAGTGCATTTACAAGTTCGTTCACAACGTCGCTTATTAATGGACGTTCTTCGCGATTTGTCTTCAAACACTGGTAAGCAATTTTCACAAACACCCGCAACGATTCCGGATTTATTTCATCCTTTATTTTCCCAAAAACAATTTCATTCATAGAGTTTTTATTGTACGACTTTCCCACCAATTCTAATAATGATATATTTACATTTCTGTCTATGCACAATCTCCCACATAGTACTTCAAACAGTACGATACCAAAAGAGTAAACATCAGACTCTTTTGTTAAATAACCATACCTTGCATATAGTGGATCACAATACCCTGGTGTTCCTTTAGCATTAGAGAAAAGATATGAGAATTCTTGATTGGCAGGACCAAACTTGGATAGACCAAAATCCGAAATCTTTGCATTCATATCTTCATCCAACAAAATATTAGAACTTTTGATATCACGATGCAATACTCTTTTTTTGGTACCAACTGCCCTATGAAGGTATGCTAATCCTCGAGCCGCCCCAATGCATATCTTAAGGCGCGTAATCCATGTTAGTTTATCACTCTTAAGATAGCGATCGAGGCTCTTGTTAGGTACATATTCGTACACAAGGATCTTCTCACCATGATCATCACAATACCCTATGAGAGAGACGATATTTTTGTGTTTGTATTGAGAGAGCATCATGATCTCCTTCCAAAACTCAGGATCTCCTTGCCCAAATACACGATTTAAACGCTTCAAAGCAACCACTATGTGTCCACCGAAAAAGGAGATCTTTCCGTTGTATACTTTCCCGAATCCTCCATATCCAATGCGATTTTCATCAGCAAAATTGTTGGTTGCTGATTTTAGAGCTACTAACTTTATTCTCAAGTGTTCATACTCTTCAACGTGAGACATTGTTTTGAAATCAATAATGGGAACTCCAAATTAGTCTTATAGTTGAAGAACTAGAAAAAGGGGATGCATATTATCTATTTATCCTTACCGAATACCAACCACTAGTCAATTGTCAACTTTATATTTTTTTATTCTGATGCGAACATTTTTAATGTTAGTCTCCGTAGTTGTATTTGGAAACTAGCTAGTGTAAGAAGAAGCAGTGTAAGTTCGTTGATCACACCATATTTGAATTTCAATAGATTTAAACCAAGTATGCTATAGCTGTCAGGAAGCAACCTTTACTATATTATTCAAAGAAAGACGATGCAACGCATTTAATGGCTTTTTCCTGGTCAATATTTTAATACTCTCACACTATTTTATTTTTTAATTACCAAATAAGAAGGTCGTAGGGCACGCTGAGCATAACGTGCGAGGTGAGCCAAGGAGTTTTTCATAAAGTGAGTTTCCTCTTGAATTGATGGGACGAGGTTGTCATGTTTTCAGCGATTCGTTGGGTGAAAGGTTGATCTGTTCGTTATATTGATGTCGGGTACCCGCACTATTCACTGTAAAAAAATGGAAAATAAGAAGGTTCTACGTTTTTTTATATTTACTTTTTTTTTTAAATCAGCAAATAAGAAGGTTCTAAAAAAATAATGTAACACGTTACCTTGTTATGGCAATAAAGGGTGTGTTTGTAGGTTATGTAACATGCATCTTTACAAGAGTTGTCTAGTGGTTAGACAAGTAGGCTTAGTAACTAGGCCTAGTAAGGCTCAAATGAGGATTGGGGCTCATCTTAGTCCCAATTCATGAATTCCAAGCCTACATAAAATACCTGATTTGTTTGAAAAGTCATTATATAAATTATCGGTGTTTCTAACTTAAAACGAGCAAATAAACGATTAACATGTCTGATGATTGGTTATTAATGAGAAGACAATATTTAAGTATTTAGAGTAATATAACATTAACAATAGAATTACACAGATAGCTCACAAGTTTCAAGTTTCGTTCAAGGTCCTCAAGTTCCAATTTTCCAAATTGTAGCTAAAGAGTTCAAATAGTTCTAAGGTAAGGTTTTAGGAATACATTCTAGGTCAGGTTCTACGTTTAACGATTTGGGAAAAATAAAATTGAAAGTATTTAGTTTTAAAATAGAAATAAAGTTCGGCGCGTAGTAATAGTTGTCAATTTTAAATATAGTTTCGATTTGTTATAAGTTTATAGTTCATATATATTTATCTAAAAATAACTAACCAAGATCGTAAATGAGAATTAACAAATTCATAATCTTATAATGTTTAAAGTTATTAGAATTATAAGAACAATGTCTACAAATAAAGGTTTTTAATAATTTTTTTTTATAGATTTTAGACCTTTATAAAGTTCTATTTTAGATTATCGAAGGTTCCTAAGTTTATGACATCATAAGTATAATGTTCAAAGACGACACTTTGTAGTTTCCATTGTTGTCAAATTTTAATAATGTATGCACTATACATTTAGTACTTATTAATTTATTTTTTATTATGGATTCTTGAACTAATGCATATAGCTTTTATCTGGTGAAATAGTTAATTTATACAAATGACTAATTATTTTCTTAAGTTGACACTTTAATCAGTGAACATTAGAAATGTATAATACGTCAAAATAGTATTAAGTTTAAAATTTAAATACTTTGCAAAACCTATATTTTTGAAAAATATAATAATGCAAACCAGTATTAGTTTTTATGGGTTGAGTTCAAATAGGGAGGAGGCTTATGGTAAGGAGGGCTTTGGTAACGACACGTGGCAGGAGGAAATTTTTGAAGGAGGAGTACATTGGTAATTGTGTCCGGCTCGCCAAAAAAAAAAAATTTTAATTTCAAAATTTTTTAAAAATTTGTTTTTTTCAAATTTAAAAAAAAAATAAAAATTTCGAAATTTTTTTAAAAAAAAGAAATTTCAAAAAATTTAAAAAAAAATCAAAAATTAAAAAAAAAATTAATTTTTTTTTTAAATTAACGCCCAGAAAAAATATTTTTTTTTTTAAGTTTAAAAAAAATTTAATTTTTTTGAAATGTTTTTTTTTTAAGTAAACTGAACCCAATCATTGTGTTTTTGATATGCATCATTGTGTTATATGATGTGTAGGTTTTTGTGTCATGATTTGTGTTTTACGACTGTCATTGTGTTATACGACTGTCATTGTGTTATACGATTGTGACTGTCATTGTGTTATACGACTATCATTGTGTTATACGACTGTCATTGTGTTATACGACTTTCATTGTGTTATACGACTGTCATTGTGTTATACGATTGTGACGATATTACCCTTCATGCCTTTTCAAATTTCTGAATAATTACAAAAATGCCACCGCGTTAATCCTGGCCGTTTATCTTAAGATCTAATGGATGAAATGACTCCTTACCCTCCTTACCCTAAGCCTATTATTCATTATTCTTGATATGTTTTGTTTTCTTTTAGAACTTTTCTTGGAATTGGTGGATACAATGGGCTCAACGTCATGAAAGTATCCTTTCGGGCCCTAATGGAGTTAAGTGGAGCAGAGCTTGTGAAAAATGTGTGATATAAGTCGCGATCATGTCTAGCTATTTGTCGTTAAAATATGTATTACTTAAAACTATTACTTCAATAAAGAAAAAAAGAGGTTGTCTCTCGATCTATCCGAGATTTAATGGAAGTTTTTATTTAAACTCATAAAGATTTAATTTCTTTTTAACAGCGAAAGACCGGTCACCCGAATCACGCTGGCGAATTGATCGCTCTTCCGTCCTGTGAGTACAGACTATGTGGTGAACCAACCACTCTCCTGAACAAAATGGGAGGAAACCCAATGGAGTTGGTGAACCCCTCTGTATCGGATTTTTACTTGAGACCTATTCGGTCCCAAGTTCTTATCCTCATCTTTTAGGACGATTGGGCTAAATTCCCGTCGGTTCATTAAGATTTAATTAAGTACCATACTAGGTTACTACCTTTTGTATCATACAAGTTATTAAAAATTATTAAATGAGAATAAATGGTTTAAATAAAAGAATTACTAAATATTACAGGGGGCCAACAAGCTTCTAGCTTAGTGGCATAAGGACAATGAAAAATTTGAACGCATGATTAAGATGTAATGGATTCAATTCCAAGCCACATGGGTTTTTCTGTGGCTAAGGGTTTCCTCATTGGGTGTGCGTCGGGCTTAATTCTGGAGCGTCAAACTAACAATAGACTCTTACAATCATGTCCCAAAGGTGCAACCTGCGCTCCGTTAAAACAATATTACACTAAGAAGAAATATAATTTTTTTTAACGGCTACTTGTATTATACGTACATAGATACATCAAAAAACAAAAAAATTATAGGAAATGCGTAAAGTAGTTCAAAGTACTAAAACATATAGATTATCATCATAGTACAATAATATTACACATATGCAGTATACATAAAAAGATTAAAAAATAAAGAAAGTTCTTAATAAATCTTTTATAAAAACACAAATATAAATTTAAAGAAGTATAATTTATAAATTATCATTATATTGCATATATGTTACATTAAAATTCTATCAAATTATCACTATACTGCATAGATGTAGTGTTACAATTTTATAATTAAATTTTTTTCCTTTTTAATATGGCTTCATTATACTTGTTTGAAAGAAGAGAAAATTTGTGATTCAATGGTACAATTCGTTGTAAAAACTAATAACGTATGAAGAAATAAGAAATGTTTAAAATTTATAAAGTTGTGGTTTTTGGTTCTCAAACTAGAGAGTGATTTCTCATGAACCTTCCCATTGAAATTATTTGTCAATCAATAAATATTAGATAGTTAATAGGAAAAGAGAGCTGAGAAAATAAGATTGACTAGCCACCATAGGTTAATACTTGTCCCCCAAAAACTTTTATTTATTATGCAATATAGATAAATAAGACCACTCTTATTGACAACCCAACTCAACTCAACTTTTTATTAAAAAAACTAATCCCTCTGCTCCACCTACACAACTCAACCTTCACTTATTTTTTCACTCTCATTCACAACCCAACCGATATCACACTTTTTTTTTATTAAATAAACATAACATATAATTGAATTTATTCTGTCAAAAGACAAAAAAATTATAAAGTAACTATTTTAATGTAGAAATCGTTAAAAGAAACAAAATAACTTAATCAACTGGTGAATATTCATTCTATATAAAAAATACGTTTTTTTTAAATAACTCGATTTTTAATAAAGTTTATACCGGAATGTTCATAAAAAAATTTAAACAATACTGTGTATTTGGATTTTTTAAAAAGGGTTCAAATTTACAAGTTATTAAAGAAAATTTATTTTAAATATGAAATGAATTATGTGAGAAAAAATTGCAAAAAGAAAAATAAAAAAGTTACCAATAGGCATGATACATGTGTCAAAAGGAATCTTCTCTTTGGGTTGCAACCTTGGGTTGCTTCACCAAAAAGCTAGTTTTCATTTTTCTTTTTTTTCACATGGCAACCCAAGTTGGTTTTTGGATGTCAATGGATTAGTCTAAGATGGTTATGCTACAAAGACCTATTTTTCTTGGAAGCGTAGGAAAGAATCCAAGCATTTGATGAAACAAATCAGTGGTTAAAATGAGATGGTTCCCACGATTAAAAAAAATACACGTTCCTTGGAACTAAAATGGACAAAAGATGAAATAACCAAAAATGTTGACTTTTTGAAATTAAATCAACTTTCACCTGTATTTTTTAAGCTTTGGTCCGTTTTATTTTTACCCACTTTTTGTTTGTAAATATATAAGGTTTAAGCACTAGTACGTTTTCTCAAAACTACAGTCCGAATTTTTACACCATCAGGTCCGTATTTTTATAGTCACAGTCCATCCTTTTTTACCAAGTTTGATTCGTGAATATATATAAAAATTGGGTGCGTGATTTCTTTTTACAATCTTAGCCTTTCTCAGATGACACGTCGCGAATTATGGTGTCTTCGTACGCTTCGCACGGTTTTTCCCCTTTGTACGTTAACCGTCCCCTAGATAAATATTGATTTATTGAACTACCGTAAATCCCAAACAGGGATTGCTAGAAACTTGTGAATTTAAGACAAAAAAACAGTAGCAGATTTTGCAAGCGGTTTGAGATTGAAACCATTTAATCGCAAAATTTGGAACCATAGATTATTTGATCACAAATTGGTCGCAAAAGTCCAAATCTTTTTAATGTCATACCGCCATAATCTCAATCCACGTCTCCAACGACCCTAATCATCACACAAACGTCAAACAACCAGTTGCATGCCACATCTACATCTCGATCTATTACCATCTTCCCGCACCCCACCTTCTTATGTGAGAAATAAACAACTCTATTTTCGATTTTAGTGTCACACTTGTAACACCACCCCATCTATATTGTATCCCTTCCCTCAACATACAACTTTGTCAAATCTCACATGTTTCATTCAGCCTTAAGACCACTTAAAAATGAGTGCATTGTTATAAAGCTAAAAAATGTAGCTTTTATAAACAAAACCAATGTTTTACGATAGAATTAATTACACGGATGGTGCCTATGATTTGCTCAAATTTCAATTTTGATCCCTATGATTGAGAAATTACATGTTTAGTCCAATAGTTTGCACGAATGTAACATGTTTGGTCCCTATAGTGGATGTCAGTTGAGTTTTCCGTTAAATATTATAATATTGGCTAAAATACCCTTATCTTTTCAAAAATATTAAATTTAAATATTTATATATCAAGCCATCTAAATTTTTGGACCCACCATCACTTCACCCCCATTTTTTCCTTCTCTCTAACTTCATAGAAGGAACCCAGTCATCTTTTTCGGCAAAGGAGGATGATTCCGGTATTCAAGCCCACATTTCAATAAAGCAAAGAGAGGGAGTGAAACCACCACTTAAGTGATGATACCCACTCTCATGCGTGTCACTGACGCGTCATCACCCACACTCCACCTATTAGACCACCCGTAGTGGGGCGTGGTCACGGGGTGGAGAGGGGCTTAACGCCCGGAACACCAAACGAAGGGGGCGTGGAGAGGGGAGAAAGATCCGTTGGGGTAGGTATAAAATTTTCAAATGGATCCCAACCAATTTAACCCCAATCAATTTAACCCAACCAATTTAACCCCAACTAATACAACCAATTTAACCTCAATCAGTATAACCAATTCATCCCAAACCAATACAACCAAAACCGTCCACCTTTTTTTGACCCGCTAAATATTCAACCGGTGTCTTTTAGACAAATGCTTGGGTTTTCCGATTTTACGGGTAATCACCCGTTTAATCTACCAGAATCTCAAGGGTTTGAGGAAATCATACCCGAGACTCAACCCGAACCGCAGCCACGCCCCAAGAAAAGGGTAAAAAACAACGCAAACACAAGAAAAAAGCCGTTTCGACAAGTGGTAGAGTGGATCATACTCGAACCCGAACTGAAAACTGGACGACCGAGAAGGAGCTTGCGTGGCTCCTTGTTGGCATATTTGTTCCGAGGACAAAGTATTGAGTAAATATATATTTGTTTTGTTTTTCTAATTCATTTTTTAATATTTTTATATCTTTCTATCCTTACACATGAAGATTTTTTAACATTTTAGGAAACAAAAGGACAGGTCCCATTGTTTGAAAATCGGCCCGTGAATTTTTTTTTATAAAAAACTAGATCCCAACTAGCGCCACACTCACAATATCATATCGTCAAAGTGGAGAGATATGTCTCATAAAATAAAAATCAATAGGATATATCGTTAAAAAGAAGCGTCGAGGCGAAGTGGTTAAAATGACCTAATAATTGAACACGAGTCGTACGACCGGTTTTGACGAGACAACGGTGGAGTATTTACGAAAACGATTTATCATTGTTGGGAAGAATTAAAGGATAGTCCAATTATACAAAAGGTGCCGGTGGTTGTTGGTTCGTCATCGACAAAGCGTTCCAAAACATCCTACTCAAGCAAGTCGAGAACTCGAAAAGTAAGCACGCGATTTTGGATGCCCGTGTTGCTTTTAACGTTAACGATACCGATGATGAGTTGGAAATTCAAGATGACCAGCCTATTCGTCTAACCAGTAGAGACAAGGCTAAAGCCAAAGATAAAGGGAAACGGGTTCTTCTTACGATAGCCCAACAACTCGGTAGGTTTAACGAAATGACTTCGTCAAGCATCGAGTTGAAAAGAGTACGACAACGTGAGGTTCACATGCAAACACTTTGGATGAACATCGAACACTTAACCGACATCGATCGCCAAGCAGCCGATAAGGAGATGGTTAGGCTTAGGGTAAAGTATTACGGTTAAATGTGTTTTTTAAAGTATTTTTACGTGTTTTTTAATCATGCTTTTTTTTTTTAATTATGTTTTTATTTGCAATTGTTTTTTTACTTTAAATATTTATTTAAATTAAAAAAATTAAAAAAGAAATTAGTTTAAGCTAATCATTAAAATTATGTCACCCTCACTCACCCATTACACTTTTTTCATCACCCAAGTTATAACACTCTCTCTTATGCGTGTTACTGACGCATCATCACCTAAACGTCATTGATTACGATAGTCTAAGTTGTTTAATTAGCTCGGTTATTTCAGTTCAATTATACCGGTTAAGTTGTTGGTTTTTAAGAATTAATATATAGTTATTATTCAGCATGACGTCATTACCTTTAATCGATAAGGTGGCGACATCGTGAGCTCTGGAGGCCATCTCCACCGTAAAAAACGTTCAACTGATAAAACTTCCTCAACAACTAAAGATTTCAACTACTGATGCTGAAAAGAACTGTTACTACAACAACTGATGACACAACAACTGATAAAGAACTAAAGAATTGGTGCTGCGAAGAATATAGAAGAACAACTGATGGTTTGTATCAGTTGTTCACATAAGTCATCAGTAGTTAGGTGATTTGTCAGTCGTTATGTATTTTGTATCAGTTGTTTGTATTGTATGTCATCAGTAGTTAGCGGTTAAGGTTGTTGTATTTCGCTTTCATGATGTGACATCATGGGTGACGTTCAACACCTTATAAATTGAAGTTGCTCGTGTGTAAGCAACTACTGATGTTTAGATATTTTTGAGAGATCATCAGTCGAGAGGGAGTCTGTAATCAGTTGTTCTTAAAGCATTCGATTCAAATCAAAATCTTATTCATAAATCTTTGATTGTTCTTTGTTATTTCATTATGAATTAGTTAAGTTCAATCGTTTAGATAAATTCTGATCCTAACATTCATTAAGTTTACAAGTGGACAGTAACCTTTTTCTCTCCTCAACTAAAAACCACTTACCAATGATTTCTAGCTCAAGTGGTTAGGAGGAGGTTTGGACTTAGGCTCTCCCTTTAAGAGGTCTCAGGTTCAAATCTTACTCAGAGCAATTGCTTTGAGCAATTTCCAATGATGGGAAGAAAGTGAACCTCGGATACAGCTCATCGGTTCAAACCTGAGTCAGGGAGAGGGTTTACGGATTCCATCCGGTTCCTCCTTATCTGGGGGTACGGCCTTACGGAGGTCGAGGAATCTACCTTGGCTACATCGTCCGGCTACCGATGGCTTCCACATGAGATCCTATGCTGTTAAAAAAAAATACTAAAACCACTTACACCCAACATCAAATATTAAAGCAACCCTTCACATAAAAGTGAGAATCTGCTATGAATGTTCTAAGAAATGTAACAAAAATTTCAAAAAAACCGATAGCTGAAATCTACATTTTTAGATGTTAGAGTTTTTCTTTTAAGATATTGGCTTTTCATTTTAGATTTTGGGTTTAGCTTTATAAGTTTTCCTTTTAGGATTTAGCTTCTTACAATTCTAAAAATATGCCCCTTATTAGCATAGCTCTACCACACACACACACACACACATATAAGGGAAATATAATTACGAAACCCACTTGAGATAGAGAGATCCTTAGAAAACTCAAGCTAAAACAACTATCTTTTTTTAAAATGCTCACTTTTCATTGCTACGTCATCATCTTTTTATAAAAAAAAGCTAAATAATAAATTTTTTTTAAATATGTAAAAAATAACAAAGAAACTCATTCTTGTAAATATTCAACGAAATGTTACCCGAATTTGATCGAAAGGATACTACTAAATAGATGGAAGACTTCTCTAATTCTCGTAATTAAAGAGACAAAATTCGGGGCGTTACATGAGGCTTGAGTTAACCTTTACTTTATTTCTTAAAAAGCACTCTACTGATTTGGGCCCCACACAAACTTTTCTCCCTTCGTAGTCAACTTCGTCAAAGATGATGCAATCTTTGAGAAGTCTTGAGTAAATCGTTGGTAGTATCCAGCTAAACCCAAGAAACTACGAGTTTCCAAGGGTGTCTTAGGTGGAGTCCATTTTGTAACTGACTCGACCTTGGATGGACAACCATTATTCCATTTCCATTTATCACATGGCCAAGAAATTGCACTTTCTTTTCTCAACGTCTCCAATACCCCCTTTAAATGAAAGGCATGATCGCATTCATTCTTTGAGTATATAAAAATATCGTCAGTGAAGACAGTCTCTAATCGGTCTAACATTGGTCGACATACCCGATTCATGAGATCCATGAATGCTGTAGGGGCATTAGTCAGACCATATGACATTACCAAAAATTCATAATGGTCGTATCTGGTGCGGAATGAAGTCTTTGGTATGTCTTCTTCTCTTACTTTTAGTTGGTGATAATTTGATCTGTGGTCTATCTTTGAAAACCAACTAGCTCCTTGCCTTTACCTCTAGCTTGCTTTGTGGTATCATTATTCTTTTTTAGCTTTAGGAAATCACTCCTTTTATGCACTTTCTCCCATATCCAAAATATGAAAATTCTTTCTTCTCGGGACAATTTGGAGCAATTTTTATCGGCTTTCCGCAGGTATAACAGGTGGGAGAGTCTTTTGAATTTGACGCTTTAAGACGACACTCTCATCTGTGAAACCTTTCACAAGTAGGACATTTACTTTTGTAGTTGCCCTTGGATCTCGTTCTAGACCCAACACCACTCGATTTTGAATCTTTATTGGTGTCAAACCACTTTTGTTTATTTCCCTAGGTCTACCACCAATCCCTAACTCATCATCATATACTGCAGCACTCAATTCCATTACAACCTTAAAAGTGTGAGGTGTTGCAGTTCTAGCAACTTTCCTTACCTCCGAAGGAAGAGCCTAAAGATATTTCTTTATTCTTTTCTCCTATGTATTAACAAGATCAGGTACTAATCGGGACAACTCATTATACCTAGTTGTGAATTCCGGATGAGTCATTGTTCCAGCTTCTAACCTCATAAATTCCACTTCCAATTTATCAACTTCACCACTGGAACAAAATTTCTCCACAACCATCCTTTTCAAATTGGTCCATCGGAGTCGTGCAACCGCTTGATCTCCTAATGTTGGTCGGAAGGTTTTCCACCAATTTAGTGCTTCAGACACAAACGAGTGGGCAACAAAAATTACTTCTTGATAAGCTCGACACAAACTGATTCAACTTAATGCTTTCATTTCTTTGACCCACTCTTGAGTTCAAACACCATCCTTCTTTCCATCAAATGATGGTGGATTGCAAATGTTAAAAGCTTTATAATCAAAACCTCTGTTGTGTTCATCAATAACCACTGTTGCAGGGATGCTATTAGTCGTCTCAGTACCGTTCCATTAACATTCATAGCAACTAGCGTACTAGTAGCCACATGTCCACCAAATTGCACTAGTAGTGCTGGCAGAGTATTTTGAAGAGCCCTTTCCACTTCAGCCGCAATCTCATTGCGTCGATACTGACAAAACTGAGCCGTCTCAGTACTTTGTCCATCATCATGGTGATGTTCTTCCTCGCGGTTAGTTCAGACCGTGTTTTCCTCCTCTGGGCATTATTGTCACTAGTGCTACGAGTATTAGTTCTACCGCGTCCTCTTCCAAACATCTACAATCAAGATATAGGATACATCAATACTTCTGTGATTAATATAATTATCATACAATAATATCATGAATTTATAAATACATGGCCTTTTTCATTTATGAATTTATAATGCCACTGAGTCAAATTATACCCAATGACCAAGGATTTATACCATCTCGGTCATAATTAGCCTCTCTTGGAATTCTTTAATTTTCCTAGAATAACTTGACTCTCTAAGTCGTTCTGTTGTTATACTCTAGCACTCATTGTGTCATTATGCCATGTTTTTCCATCCCGCATCCAATGTAATAACTGTACATTTTTCGGGTACGTCTTTGACTTAGTCGTACGTACATTTATACGTATTATGATAAATACGTGAACTACGATCTTAATTGTTTATATTTAGATATATATATATAT
>WOUH02014468.1:0-15838 GCA_009936405.2 Stevia rebaudiana
TTGGTGTAATTTGTCGTGTAAACCTGGTGGCTCGATCCTGGCATGATTATTGTTTAGTGACGATCCCTTTTCTTGGGTCGGAGGTCGGGGACCGGGAGGCAGGGTGTCACATTTTTGGTTTATTCGGATCGGATTCGAATAGAATTCTACGATTTTAGATTAGGATTGGATTCGGATTCGGATTCGGATTTGAATTCAAATTTTCATATTCAAATAATCCGATTGGAATAAGCCGAAAAACTCGAAATCCGACTCGATGAACACCCCTATGTAGGAAGGTTACATTTTATATGAGACTAGGTTACAAACTCGTGTGTTACATGGAATTTATAATATCTACCTCTAATAAAAGAGTAAAATAAATGCATGTGGCATTCTCTTAATTTTTCAAGAATTCTTTAATTATTTAAATTAACTACATTAACAATTTGGATTCTTCTCTACTTTCTATTCTATTTTAATTATAAAATATATTTAAATTTATTATTATCTAATTGAATATTTATCTTATTTAATTAAAAAAGTAAACTGCACTTTTTATCCCTAAGGTTTGCAATAATTAACAGTTTAGTCCATCGCTAATAGGAACGGTGTCTAAAGTTTCAAGTCTTATCAATTTTCGTCTCTAACGTTTCAAGTCTTAAACTTTTCTTTCCCTAACATTTCATGTCTTAATAGTTTCTGTCCCTAACATTTCAAGTCTTAAATATTTCTGTGACACCCGCTCCCCGGCCCCCGGCCTCCGGCCGGTCCGTAATCGGTTTGCCACGTCATACTGCCAGAAATGCAGGATCGAGCCCACTGATTATTAGTTAAACTAAGAATACACGACTTACAATGTATGTGTATTCTCGCAGTGTAGCGGAAGCGTCCTTGAGTGTGTATACGAACGTAGCACTATCGCACAAGTGCCTATCTTAAATAGCCAGTACCCTGTCTGGAATGCAATACATGAGATTACATATAATTTGGAAAAGATCAGCTTACGCTGGTGAGTTCACAGGTTTTGATATCATAAGTAAAACCGTTGTTAATTGATTAGTAAAACATATTTCATATGTTTAGATATTAATTGATGAAACCTATGAAAGTCTAGGTTTGAGTTGGTTTTAGTAAAACTATCTTACCCATAGTTTTATGTTATTGATTAAGCAGACTTTAGAGTCCGTGGTAAAACCTCTTATTAACGTGTATGAAACCATAGATTGATAATCCTCTTATTATCCATGAAAAGTATGTTATGTTTCATAGTTGATATTACTCCTTAATATCCTTGAAAACGTTGTTTAATCTCAGTGTGTTTAATGATCATAATACTATTTGCAAAACTGTTGATCAGACAGTATCCGAGAGTTGTTATTACCATATCTGTCTGGCACCGAAGCGTAATAGATTTTGTTGCCTCACATATGATTTACCAGATCATATAAAGAGAGCTAATAATGCATGCGCGTAAGGAATATCTTGTTACCGCATGAGGTTTATCAGACCCAGTAGTACTACCCATTATTACCCTGCCAACCCAGTGTTAACGGTCCAGAAGTAGAGGCCTTAGATTTGGTATAGAGATGTCAGCTATATAATAACGGATAGTATTAAGTGATATGTCATGTATGTGTTTATGAAGGTATAGCCTTCGTATATGTATGTGTTCATGAGGGTATAACCTTTGGATATATATATATCCCTATATAAGTGTTTATGAAAACGTATCATGTGTGTGTATGTAATCTCACCCCGCATTTGTAAAACAAGTAAGTGACAAAAGGGGCCATGAACTCACCTAATATGTCGAGATGAGGAGATAGAATATAGATGAAAGAGAGTAGAGAGATAGTCCACAATCCTCTAGCATAATCTCCGAGAGTCTTGAGTGATAGAGTGATAACCTCCTCCGAGAGTATGATAAGTGGATAGAAATGAGATCTCTTGATTCAATTGTGAGAGCGACTCCATGAGCGTATAAGTGACTTCTTGAGCGTATAAACGACTCCCCGAGCATCTCCGAGATAACCCAGACTGAGCCTAACCTTCCCGGGGATGTTATGATGCTTGAGAATGATTTTGAGGGTGAGAGAAGTGGGGATTTGGGGTGCCATGAGTGAGCTGATCAATCAGCTATTTATAGAGGTTTCTGTGTCCAGCTTGCGCCACGCGCAGCTTTACCCCGGTAGCCCGCGCGATGCACATAGGGTTGCTGGTGGCGTGGCTCAACCGTGGCTCATCACGTGTACGTTGACTCACCCCTCGATTGACACGTGTCCTATGACTCATCAGGAGAATGCCAGCCTTCTTGAGGTGATGCCACATGTCCTTGGGCCAATCACGAGGTGACACGTGGCCCTGACGTGTCATCTCAAGGTTTGATCAGACTGGTTAACTTGTTTTCACGTTTCCCGCTTCGTTTGGGCTCCGTTTCGCGCGCGGTTTTCGCCTACGTTCACCATTTTCCATTTCGCGTCTAACCCCATTGGTTTCACCTCCAAAGGAGGTGTCTGGATTTTAGGCTTATGGAATGTTGCACCGTTTTGCGTGTAACTTTGAAACCGTCGCTCGTATTGAAATTCCGCATACACTCAAATGATTCAGAATACGTTTAAGAATACAATGAGAATATTTATTTCACATAAATATTGAGTTACAGATGGCGTATCGCCGGATTTCAGATAGTCAAAGGCCGAAAAGTTGATCGGTTGACCGCCGGAAAACGGCTAGTTGTTATACCCATCATGGTGCTCAAAGTTTTGTAGTTGGGAGATGTCCCATGTCATGTGCCTGGAACAGGCACTATCCACATACCATAATTTTAGGATCTTTCTCCATTGCTTTTCTTGCACATTTAATGGGACTAATTAGTTTTTGGTACCCAGACCTTGATACTTCTGGGTTTCTTAGCAGACAAATTGTTTTTTGTAGTCATTTTCACATGTGTGACACACTTAGTTGTTGATGTTTTAGAATCGGTTTTACTTCTAAGATTCATTTTTAAGTGATACCATTTTTTGTTACTCGAATGTGTCTGATTAAAAGGTTTTCTATTGTTGGTATGTGAATGTTTGTGTGTGGTCTGTGGTCTTTTGTTTTTAAAGGGGGCTTGTTCCAATTTGAAATCTTCTATTTTGGTTGCATGAATGACATATAAGCAAGGTTCTTGCAGTTTCTTGCAATGTGTCCAAGTGTTCCACAATGGAAGCATGTTTGACGTTTCACTTGAGTAACTTGTCTTTCACTGTGGCACTGTTGCGGTTTGAACACTTTATATTGTCCAGATCTGTGTATTTCCCCTTTTCTAGGGCCTGTTTTCATAACTTTTGTTGGTGCAGATGTTCCAACCTTAGGTTTAGGTAGAACATACTTACCTGTCCTAGATGTTTCATTGTTAACTAAAACAGTTTTCACAACCACAAAGTTAGAATCAATTTCATCATTTATCATAGCATTATCTCTAGAACTAGCATTACAAGCAGATAAAGAATCATTTAAATTATTAATGATATCCCAATCTGATAGATTTGGATTCCAACAATAAGTTATTTTCACACAAGCATTCACATTAGAAGGGATAAATGGAACTGAGTTACGAAGTGTTTCAAAATCCAAGGTTTTAGATGTTTTTCAATTAAATAAAAATTGTTTTTGAATGTCATTCACATTATTATAAGAAATATGTGGTTCAGCGATCTCATCCTCATCTTCACACCAATCCTCTATCATCACTCTATCTGAACATAAATCAGACTGATTAGAAGATGTTTGGTGGACTTCAGGTTCAGTTACCTTTACTGAACTTGAAGTCGTTTCAGTCTCAATTTCTTGTTTACCGTACCGCATGGTGGCAGAGTTTTTAGTTTCCTGTTCAATCATGGGTGTGTAAACTAGATGCCTATTGAAAGGTGGAGGATTATTCACGAAAACATTTCCTCTAGTACCAATGACTTTTAAGGGGTCTCTTGTTCGTTAACCTCATTTGATTCCCTACCCTTAGCATTCACCCAAACTGTTGGTTTTATTTCACCATCATCAATGTTACTGACATACCCCATGCCCTTAGTTTCTTGCCATTTCATTTGACTTTGAATCATGTTTTCTAAGACTACAGAAGATACATCGAATTTTTTAAAATTCAGTTCAGCGTTTTCAAATTTATTTTTGTATCTTTCTGTTTCACATTTTGCTCTTTCAATAATAGCTTTGGAAGATTGTACAACACTTTTTTGCATTGCTTAGATCTCTTGCCAAAAGTGTTATATCAATCTTTTGGGCTTCAACTTTTTATGTCAAACGTTTATTTTCCCTTTCAAATTTTAGGTTTTCTTGTTCTTAGCGTGACATATCAAGTAGGAAGTTTGTGTTATGTGCCTTGTAATTACTTACTCTATCAATACAAGCTTGAGTGCATAGAAAGGTACTTACATCAGCGTCTGCAGGAAGATGAGCCATAAGTGCATGATCCATTTGATTTGTATCACTATCCACCTCAGCAAGCAAGGCCACTGCTGATTCTTTAGTAATTTGCAAGGCCTTGATCTGATCCTCCCATCCAAACATTTCTTGTAACACCAGTGCCTTTTCTCCATTTCCAGCTGCCTCATTTCCTCCACTATTAGCACCAACCGGAACCAGAGCTCTTTCAGGGTTTTCAGGATCTTTCTTGGGATTGGGACAATCACGGGCAAAGTGACCCGGCTCATGACAGTTGAAACATCTAAGTTTATCTTTGGTAAACTTCATCTTGATCATGTCGGACTGACCCCAAGGATTTCTGCCAATGTTTTTGGCAAAGTTCTTTGCACTGAAAACAACGTTGGCAATGTGCCATTCCTCTATGTCTTCTGGTTGAATTTGCTCAAGTTCAGATCCAACAACTGCAAATGGTGGTAATAGATTTCCTGAGCTTAAGGCAGAAGAACATTTTAATAATCTTGCAACTAATGCAATGTTATCAAAAGCTTCTTTTGTGAGAGCAACCGGTTGTGCAGGAACTGAAGATGAAGAAGACCTTGTATTTGAGCTACTTCTAACAGATTTTCCATTTGAGGATAATAAAGCAGAGTTACTTGAGGATGCAACTCATATTGCCACTTTATGAACATGATATGCTGATGAGGGTTGAGAGATAAACGCACTATTTAAGGTGTTTACACCTGCAGCATTGTAAATGCTGGTGTGATTCATTGCTCGCTGTTGATCGTTCATCTCATAAAATTTAATGATCATCCAAACCTTCACCAACCACATAATTGAAGGTATTGAACCTTTGATTTAGCATCTCGATTCGGGATTCCTTCATCTACTAATTACCCTCATACATGTTGATTAATGCATTCCATAGCTCATTGGCATCGGTGATCTCTGTAAAGCATTGAGAGATTTTAGGCGTTAACCCTTGAGTAATATAGCCAAGAGCTTGTTCATCCTCCTCAACTATCTCGAAGTCCTCATTCGTATAGTTCTTTGGATCCTTCACAATCTCGTTTCCTTCAAGATCCTTGTATGTAATAGCTCTTTTGCCTCTAAGTATCACTCTCCACAACTTGGGTTCTTTTGTTCTAATATGCTTCTCAAACCGATACTTCCATTCTAGCTAGCCAGCAATAGAAGACAAATTGGGAATTCGAATGGTAGTTACCATGATCACATCGAGATCGTTATTTTTGTTCGCTAAGGTAGCAACTAAGACTCTTGAAGAGTCCATCTTAGTAGCTGAAAACCTGCACAAAATGATTAGTAGTCCATAAATTTATCGAACTTCTTCTGCGATCTTGAGTTAACACTTCCTTTCTCGAAAAGACGGAATTTTCTCGAGTAGTTATGAGGTTCTCGGAAATGAAGTCGAGAACTGCTACAAATACTTGAGAAGTAGCAGCAAAGTTTGAGAACAACGATAAAGTCCCGAGAACTTGAATTCCTCCGAGAACGTTGTCGAGAACCACTTCGAGATCAACCTCGAGAAGCTGTGACCCGAGTTAGTGAGCTCAAGAATGTCTATCTCCAGACCGGTCAACAAACCCCGAAAAAGTGTAGATTCGATCAAATCTTCTGAAAATTTGATCTAATTCTTCAAACAAAATCTTCTCCCGAAATACTCTCAACTTCGATCAAACAACCCTTTTCTCCAAGAACTCAATCAAAGTCTACCAAGAACACCAAAAGTTAATACGTCCAAAACCTTCAAAAATCCTTCTCCTTGCTTAATCGCATCTTCAACGAGTCAAACACTAGTTGTTTGGCTCTGATACCAATTGTTAGTCCCACAACAAGATATAAAACCGATATCAATTACTAAACACCGATAGAACTTGCGGAAACAATTAATATGAACACAAACAATTAACTTGTATTGAATGATTGCTAAGTGCACGCAGTTTCAAGAACCGACTGGTACACAAAGAACACAATAACAACTGTAACAAGTGATTGACCTAATAACAGACTATGAGACGAGTTTATATACTACTCGTTTACAAAACAGCCTTCGGCCCAAACAAAAACCTAATCAGTTAATCTAACTAACTTGAGAACCCATTTAGTTACTCGAGAATCTACTTATTCACTCCGAGAAACACCAAAACTCTTATTCATGTCCTAACAAAAGCTTTGCATTTCTCCCCTTAAAAATGCTACAAATAGTAGATATAAAGATCAATCAATATAGTTTTTGTATCCTAAGTTTCGCGGCCAAGACTACACCTTTTCAAACAATTCCTGAATATTATTAATGCTAAAATGCGGGCATTTACACCAGCTCACCACAAAATCCCAAACCTGAGACGCTATAGGGCATTTGAGAAGCACATGTTTTGTTGATTCATCTTCAGAGGCGCAAAATACACACCTGCATCGACTAAGATTCCACATTTATGAGTCCATCTTTAGTAGGAATTCGGTTCATCAATGCTCTCCAAGCAAAGGACTTGACCTTTAGAGGGACCCATCTAAGCCATGTGAACTTGTAATCTGCTTGCGAAAATATCTTCCTTTCAATTTCCTTTCTGGCTATGGTACACGAATGCTGGACACGAGACTCATCACCCCACAACCATTAATTTGGTTTGTCAAACACTTGCCAAGAAGCAGCCCAACTTTGAAGCAATACCAACTGACTTATTGTAACATTTGACAAATTTCAGAAATGGAGTTTGGCCCAATGGACTGAACAAGCAAGACCCAATAAGATGTTAGGCTAATTTAATCCATGATACATGAAATATAAGTCCCATATAAGTTAACATACTTGTTTGGCGAGCATTTATGTAAGTTATGGGAGCCTAGAAATGAAAACAGAAGATTAACTATTTACACGACTAATAACCGGAACTTACAAAATCGAGAGATTTAATTATCTACAACAATTTTGTAATGATAATAATAGTATTATTAAAGGAACAAAAAGTCACTCCAGACAACAAAACGCAAAGTGCGCGCGCGAAACGGTAAAAACGCGTATAACGCGTAATCGCTAGATTCAACCGACTAACCATCACGATGCGCTAATCGAAGCCAATATTAGTATTTTATAATTTATTATAAATATTAATAAAACCAGAAAGAGAAAAATAATATTAGGTGCACAAAAACACGCAAACCCGTTATATATATAGTAAATACGCGATAACGGTCAGTTTAACTTATTGATCATCGGATTAGTGTTATCCAACGAATAGGTATTTCGAGGAGAATATATGATCCCTTGAACATTCTGGTCCTAAAGATGCGGTCGCTACAAGTTTTTATGACGCGATACGTGACAAGTACACGGTATTGACGCGTTTTAACGCGATAAAAATGGGTCGTATCCAACCAACCGAATAATTATTTAAAATCAACTAGAATTAACCACAAGACGTTTCGGTCCCAAAAATATAATCAGCGTAAAATTCGGAACCCGAAATGGTACTTACGCATGATAAGAACGCGTGTAAGTCGCGAGGCTATATAAACCAAAGAAGCCCATTAACCCTTTCATTTCCTCCCCTAACTCACGCAACCCTAGACAGAGTCGCTAGAGGCGATTTCCGGCGGAGCTCCAGCGAAATTCTGGCAACAGATCCCGGCCATCTCTATCGACAGATCAAGACGATCGTTACACCAAAATGCTCTCCTTGGTCTCCTCTTCACGCCTCTCTTCTCCAAAGACTGAAATGAAGGTCCGAGCAAATTCCGGCCAACAAATCCGGCAGGCCCCTTTTCAAGTTTTGTTTCCAGAAGTTAGATAATAGTTCCCTGAGGACCCTCCTCACCGAGTTTCAGCTCGTTTCGAGCTACTTTGAAATTCTGGCAAACCCGATCCAGTAAGATTTCGAATTTTCTTTGGTTGTTTACAATTTAGTCAATGAGAACTCGTGTCTAGTAATAGCCTCTTATGTTTTTAGGGAACCATGACCAAGGGGTTGTTTGGTGGAGGAAGACGGACTGTGGTGGCGATTTAAGTGCTTGCCACCGCTGGTAGTGACCTCCGGCAGGCGGCAAAAGGGTCGGCATGGTGGTGGCGAGCAGTTGGTTGTCGTGGTGCGTCTCCGACGGCCGAAGGCTGCACTAGCATTGGGTGGTTATGGCAATGGCATAGTGGTGGTGGCTATCGACGGCTGAGAACTTTCGGACGTTCGCCGGAAGAAGGGTGGCTGGTGGGTGTTAGAGTAAAATAGACTTTGGTCAACAGCCGGTCAAGCTCGGTCAACAGCCCCAGGTTACGGTCAAACCCGCTCAACTATGGTCAAACCTGGTCAACTATGGTCAAACCTGGTCAAAGATAGTCAACGGGCAGAACCAACTACCCAGATATGTTCACAACACGAAAGTGAGACAAACGACACTTTCAAATCTTAAATTGGAATCTCGGTTACCTTAACCGGTTCGAGAACGCAAACCGAATTGGAAGATATAACCGCACGCCCTAATCCATCCTATTATTAACTATTCACGTATTATTATTGTTATTATCATTCAATTCTTATCGAGAGCAACCGAGCACGATTGAGAAACGAGAGTGGATTAATAAGGGAACAATGTTATATAATCGGTAAACATAATAAAAGTTGGATAAAATTTAAACAAGCCGAACGAGCCGACTAATGAGAGTTATTAAAAGGACGTGTATAAAACCAACATTGATAATTGTTTTATTGTGATTTGACGATGTTAATATGTTTGTATCTAAAATCGTAAATAGTATACATATTTTGACGAGTTTAAAATCATTGGTTAAATGTTAAACATATTTTGATGAGTTTGAAATCATTGGTTAAACGTGAAATGATAATTGTTGTAATAAAAGAATCAGTTTAATCAGGAAAACGAATATATAATACTTTTATATGATATATTATATAATACAAAGCGCGTATTGACTATACAAATATTTTATACGATTATTTGGATTCAAATAATATATGGTATAGATTAACAATCAGACATAGTAACGTTTTTATAAGTATGGTTGACGAGAACACGACATGTTTTTTTATTGGCACCCATTATAAACAATACCAGTAACTATGAAACATTCTTTTTATAAATAATCAGAATAATATATTTTTTTATAACATTTCAAGGATATATGTTGGTTACTAAACTCACGCAATACAAATATAGCTAGAACTTATAGCAGAGTTTAAACAATTATAATAGATTATTTTGGGACATACAATGTTATATTTTACATATATATAATCCCAAGACATTACATTATTACTAAGCATTCTTTTGTAACACACTGAGTATTTTATGACAAGATCTTTTATAAAATAATAAATATGTGAAAAATATATGTACATATATAGATACCTAACCCAACAAGGTCTATACAACTACAAATTTATATATGTATATATATATACATATACTGATATACTCAATTGAACCGAACGTATCATATGCAAGCACAAAGGCTTGATTAAGTAAACTTAACATATGTGAGGATGTGTCGGGTTACGTGACGGCGATTCTACCATAAACAACGTGTGACAAAACTATCTGTATTAATCAAGAGTATACACCAGATTTATGAACATGATCCAGTATTGGTACATCTTGGAACATGATGCAACTATTTTGATCTCGAATAACCTAATACGTGAACATAACTTCTATTGCTACACGCAAGTGAGTTTGTCTACCCCTACCTATCATAAAAGGTTTTACTGTTTTCCAACACAGGGTAAATACCATAAAACGTGTGAGAATTTTCTCTGCAAACACTTAAAACTAACAAACTTGGGGTACTTTATACTTGTTGTGGAGACTGTACATCTCCTACACACTGAGTACACAAACTATTGGACTATTGTTTGCCTGTCATTATATGATTATATGCATGTAGAATGTAGTTTTACATAAGATGGCCAGTATGATCAAATTTAAGTCCCTTCTCATAGCGAACACAATTAGTGAACTCACGAAACGAGCCGAATGGTGAATATTGATAGTACTATTGGGATTGACACCCCCTTCCACTTGAGGTAGTCGCCCTACACGAACCCTCGTTTAGGGTCGTGGATGTTAATTACCATGAACATTTAGACATGTTTTGCATTGCTAGGCATAACCACAGGGACATTTTATAGACTTATGTCTATAAACTTTATTATGACGTCACCATGTTTGATTGTGGTCTTGATGTAATTTACAATTGTATATGTCTATAGTGGCATATATTGACATTGCATTGTAACTTATTGTGACCCCAAGAATGAACTCACTAATTTAAAGTTGACTTGACTAAAACCCTTCGGGGGTATTTTCACAACTATAACTTGTGAATAAGTAGTACTTACCAAATTGAACATACTTGAACAAAAGAAACAAGACATCACACTAAACAACCCATGACCACTGAACCGATTGTTCATGTCAACAAAAATGGTTGTAAGAGTACGCACCAAAGGAACAATTTCATGACTTATTATACTGTGCATTGAATGGTTTTTGCAACGTAACTATCACCTGTTGAACAACTTTCTAAACATAAAGTATTGTTATTAAACGGTTTTCAGAATATATGTATTGTACATTGAATGGTTTTTTGCAACGTAATTATCGCCTATGGAACAACTTTCTTAATATAAAGTACTATTTATTAAACGGTTTTTAGAATATACATACTGTACAACTGAATGGTTTTTTTTGACGTAACTTATAGTTTTGCGAATAGTTTTCTAAAACAATATACTATTTATCAACGGATTTCAGAACATACGCTATCATTGCGAACGGTTTTCTAAAGATAATATACGATCTATTAGACCAAACCTTTTGGAATACAATATACTGTTTATTAAATAGGTTTTAAAACATAACTACAAGACTTTATTGTACATTGACGAGACTCCCCTACGAACTCACCAACTTTATGCTGACTTTTCAAACTCAACTTTCCATTTAGGAAACTAAGTAGCTGGTGCAGGTGCTTGGATGGAACCCGAGCATGTATGGTTAATCCATTAATAAAACCTCTGATGTACCACGTGCTACTGACCTGATCAAAGTCGCACCCTCGAACCCCAAAATCGCTTCCGCAACCGCAACTTGTTTTGAGGTGGTGTGACACTTATAAACGGCTCATCAATGGGGAGTGATTTCCAACACAAAAGACAAAGCGATTATATCCTCAACAACACAACTCTTATGAAACTCCAATTGAAATAGATCCGCGAGGACGTCTTTCAATATACCTTTACCTTACCAATTATCAAGCCAAAAGAATGCATTTTCTCCTTCCCAATAGAGCACCTAGTGTGCCAAGAGATATTAATTCCTAATTACTGCACGTCCATTCCAACTCTCATTATATTTTGCCACGGGCCCGAGATGGTTTTCTATAGAGGGAACTCAGAGAACCGGCGCTGATTATGATAAATAGATGAGATCACTTTTACCTATAGTTTTTGTTGTTCAGATTTAAGGCGAAACCACCATTTTAATAGTAGAGATTGATTTGCGGCCTGTAGAGACCCAATTCCATCACCACCCATCTCTTTAAGAGCTAACACTTTATCCCATGCCACCCAATTTATTTTAAGGGCACTGTTTTTTATCCACATAAGAAATGCCTCCTTAAGCCTTCAAGAGTTCTAATTACTTTCATCAGGGCTCGAAAGATCGACAAATAATGAAGAGCAATACTCCCCAAGATTGCATTGATGAGAGTGATTCTCCCCCCGACTGATAATGTCTTTTATTTCCATTTGAGAGTTTATTTGTGACTTTTTCAATAACTGGATCCCAATTTCTCACTAAGTTCATATTTGCTCCGAGAGGCAAGCCTAAATAGGTGAGATCACTTTTACCTAGAGTTTTACAAATTATACATCTTTGTATTTATATTTGCAGTTCTATAATAGATTTACTTGGTTTTTCCTTTCTTTTGTTCATATATTTATGTATACTGCATATATGCAGTATGACATACTGCAGTTATATATACTACACATATGATATATATTAGTACTTTGAACTACTTTATGCATTTCCTATACATGTTTTTTATTTTTATTTTTTGGTGTATCTGTTTATATTGTAAATATACTACATATATGTAGTATACTATAACTTACGACATGAAATTTTATATATTTTTTAAATAGCTTCATTATATTCGTTTGAAAAATAGTAAAAATTTGTGATTTAATGGTACAAAACCGATTAAAAATAATAACATGTGAAAAAATGAGAAATGATTGAAGTTCACTTAAGTATATTTTTAGTTCTCGCATACAAAATTTTTCTTTCATGAATTACCCCTGGAACAATCTAAGAACCACTATTATAAAGGTTACACTTATTCATTATAATATATGTTATTAGTATTAGATTATAAACATGTAGGTTGTTAAAATTTTAGTTTTTGTTTTTAGGTATAAATAATTACTCTTATGATCTCATACCCTTTATAATGCATTTGGTCTTTAGGCTTAATACCAGACGGAGTGGTAGCGGGAACCTAGGAAAGCCATATCCCGGCTCGGGAACATCACGCCCCAGGTCCAGTGCGGGGAGAGGTGAGGAATGTTCACGGTGACTAGTTGATTATGGGCAAAGAAAAAGATTGGAGAATGGAGAAAAGTTGGGAAATTGGGAAGAAATGGGACGACAACATGCAAAGTGCATAAAAGTAGAAAAAACATTATGTGACGCTAATATGTAAGTGATGATAAGTAAGGAGTAATGAGACGACTTCCTCCACTCTTAGTTTGAGACCAAATATGTAATAAGTGTGGTATAACATATGTAAGGTATTATAGCATAAAGGCAATATTTGATACGTATTTGATACCTTTGAATAATAAATAAAATTTGGCAAATCATAATTAATATCCTACTAATTTCCTCTTAAATCAATTTTCCACCCTAATTATTGTCATGTTTTAAAATAACCTTTACAATCTCTAATAAGAGGGCGGGCCTTGGAGCAACTGGCTAGATTGCTGATTTGTGACCTTGAGGTCATGGGTTCAAGTAGTGGGAAATAGCCTCTTGCACAAAGTGCATGGTAAGGCTATGTACATCAGATCGCAAAGAGATCCTGCCCCTCTCTGGCCCCTGCGCAGAGCGGGAGCTTAGTCAAGCACCGGGTACGCCCTTTTTATGTACAATCTCTAATAAAAGAATAACAACCTGCAATTAAATATTGGATAGTTTTCAAATGTGTCACATGACATGTTTTAACAAAAAATAAACATTAAATAGAGTTTGTATTTCAATTGTTTTAGTTTATAAAATATTTTTCTTATTTAGTTTAATTTAAAATTTTGACAACATAATCACATTATTACATTTTTAATTTATTGCAAAAAAACTAGAACATTTTCATACATATCATTCAATTTATATTCTCCATATTGAATATCTTATTGTCTTTGTAATTCATTCACTAGTTCACTGCTATAGCCCGTGAATATCTCCATACATTTTTAATTTACGCACATTTTTTTCTATATTTTTTTTATTTTTTATAATTGTAGGTTCGTGAGGTGATCGAATCTCCCCGAGATCACTCAACACGAACACGTGCGGAATCCTTGTTCATGTTGATGTGTTTACAAATCAAAGAAACAACAAGAATCAAGATGAAGATGATAACAAGATCAACATGATTTCATTGAATTGCATATCAGTATAAAGAATTAAGATCAACATAATCAATGAAATTGACTTTTTCTCTCTGGATTCTCTCTCTAAAATCTCTCTCAATATCTAAGAATGAAGTGTTTGAGAGTCTTGGAAAGTCTACATTCTAAGTCAAACACTTGACCTATTTATACTAGCTTATTACTAGCTAGCAAACACGCATGCACATGATATGCTAATACTAAACTACAAATACAAATATAATAAATCTAATGCTAAAACTTCGTCTTTAATAATAACTGAAAGTTGTTGATAAACTCATGCACCAACAAACTCCCCCTTAGCAACATCTCGGTTATTGTCTTCAGATCCAGTCCAGACACAAAGCTTTAGCATCCGTAGATCTTCAAACACTAATTAATCACCTGAGTTTATTACTAAATAAATGAACTAACAAACTCCTCGTTCGTAATAACTCGGGGATTGTGTTGTTTTTGATGCGTGTTTGAATCTAATTTTATCCATACCCTTTTTGGTTTTGGAATCAACATAATTATCTCATTTGTATGAGATTGAAGTTTATTACTGATTCCAAAATCACGTGTCGTATGATGCTTACTCTTTTCACCATAAATAGGACCATACCTTTGATTGTACCTAGTCTTTGAAAAGATCGAGCATATGAGTGAATGTTCCATGGGTTTCTATATTTTTTAGCATCATAATTTTCAGAATGAAATTTATGTCACCTATAATCTGTCTGAGGCTTGATCACACCAACCTGCATGTAATTCTTAAAAGCCTTTGTTAGTAAGACAATAACATCGACATTTTCTATCGTTTTCTTTTAGTTCTTTGAATTCCTTGACCTCCGTCTTGGTTTCTTCTTCCTTTTCTTTTACTGACACTCAATAGGTTTGGATTCTGAATTGGATACTTCCATAGTATGAAAATCATCCTGATTAGTTAAAAATTTCATTTTTAGTAACATTCTCAACTGATGGAGATTCTGTCACTACTGGAGTATTAATCTTTTCAGCATCTGTTTGCATTTCATGAAGTTCAGATTTCAACTTCAAATCTTCTAAATCATTCTTCAATCTAACATTATCCTCTTTCAACAATTCAATCTCTTCTCATCTTTTACTCAATCCCAAAATCAAAGGTTTCAACTCATAAATCTATATTTTCATTTCGTCATCTAAAATCCTGCTGCTTTTATTCAACCAGTTATTTTCTTTATTGTATACAGAAAGAGCTCTCCAAAGATCCTTGGATCTTTTGTGTTCCTTAAATCTTTGAAAAATCTCTTTTGATAATGCTGATTTAATCAAGGAATATGCTTTCTTCTCAAGCTCGTATTCATTCTTTTCATTAGCAGTCATTCGAGCAAGACTTACTGGTACACCATTAAGCAGTAGGTGACCATACCCTTCAATAATCAGAATTTTGAACATCGGGACTGTGGTTGAAATAAAAAATTTTCAAAACTTGTACACCACGATGAAATTTCCTCAAACGATTTGAAAATTGGAGTCACCCTTAAAATAATTGCGATTGAAAATTTAGAAATTTATGTACCTTTTTTTAATGATAGTATTCGATACTAATAATATTGGAGGAAATGTGGATTCGATACTGTTAGTATCGAATAAATAGTGGTTACGAGACTGATGTGTGTGATCGGTAGTGAACCAGTCGGATTATAGTGTGATTGGTAAGACCGAGTATCGATCCAAGGATTCACGGACAGAACCAAGGCGAACTCAAGATC
>WOUH02014496.1:0-15833 GCA_009936405.2 Stevia rebaudiana
ATGGGCCTTGTCTGAGATTCTATAATCAGACATTGCCTATAAATAGAATAAGTTAGGGTTTTGGAATGTGTGCTGAACACGAGAGATTTGTTTGTTTGAGAGAATATTCACTTTGTAATCAGTATTCCTTCTTTGCAATATACAAGAACATTTTGTTTCACTCTCCATTGTTGTTTATTGTCTTGGAGCTCACATTATAATCCAATCAATCCTTGTTTCCGCCATTGATTGACTGTGAAGGTTTTTCCCGTCTTGTTTGGTTGATTAGATTCATTCTAACCGATTGGACCGATCCTGACAATTAGTTTTTTATTCTGTTTCTTTTCTATCCAAAACTGATGTCATGTCAAGGGATGATAGTAAAGATATAGAATTGTGTTTTGTAACTAGAAACCTTTTGGGAAACAAGGATTCTGAGTGACAGAAGAAAAATGTCAAAATTACATAAGACTGGTTTGCATTTTTTTTGTAATTAGTCAACTCTTATAATGCACTTTTCATTGATGACTCAACTTGATCCAGATGATCTTGAATAAATTGATATCTATTGGCAAACTGCCATGTTGGCTAGAAGAGCCCAAAGATCTTTGTAGTAAGCTAGGAGATCAGAGATTAAAGGAAAATAAGGTTCTCGATGCAAAAAGTGAAATGTTATAAATGCTGTGAGCTGGGTCATTTTTCAAAAGATTGTGAGTTGGAGGGTGAAAAAGATGGATTGGGAAAGATTAAAATGGAGAAGTTTGATCCTACAATCAATACTACTAAAGTCAATAACGAAGCTAGCACAAGTACTACTCTCTTTGTGCACGATATTTCCTAGGAATAGATTGGTCGTGGCATGTGGATGAAGTGGTACTAAATGATGAACATGATGCTTTCATGGCACATGTCACTGAAAATGAGATACATTTTTCACACTTAAAATCTGTTAAACCCAATTGTTTAAAATGTTGTTCTTATTTTGCTAAACTTGATATGTTAAGCGAGCATAATCAATCTCTTTTGGATGATATTGGCTGTCTTGAAGCCAATAATACATAATTTTTTTTTAAATGAAAATATATATAAAACTAAGGTTGAATCATATCTTCTTGACATTAATACTCTAAAGATAAAATTGGCTGACCAAGAAGACAATTCACATTTACAAAGAGGTTAAAACACAAATGGAGAATCTAAAATGCATAAAATCAAGTTATCAAACTTGGGAATAAACTCTAAAGTATGTAAGTTCATAAGTTGCATTAGATCATATTCTTGAAAACCATAGGTCTAAACATGATAAATCTGGACTTGGATATACAGTAGTTACACCTTATATGGACTTGGATATACAGTAGTTACACCTTATAATCATAACTATAACAAATAACCAGGTTATCCAATCATAACTTCTTATGAGGTCAATTCTCAAAAGGTAGTTAACCTGACTGTTTTAACTAATAATTATGGTGCATCTAGTGATAGTTTTACAGGAATAGGTGAGAAGAGTTGTGATGATACGTCTGTTTTTAGTAATTGTAATAAAACTAGTAAATGTGAAAGTGTGTACTTTGCGACAATATCAATAGAAGATGTAGATATTAGTGACGAATGCGTAGTTAAAGAACCTAATATTCCTAGATATAGATGGTTACTTGTAGAACCATGTGATTGTGATATATTTTTTGATGAATAAAAATTTCTATAATACATGCTAAATCGGATATGATTGATAAAATGTTTAGTGAATATACATATGTTACTTTGGATAAAGTTGTAAATAATTGTATGATTACTATTGATGATCAAATATTTAGTTCCTGATAAACTTCTTTATCGTAGTCTTCTTCAACAAATTTGAATTTTACAAATTCATCTTCAAATTTTTGAATCAAAGACAATGTTTTAGTCGTGGTGTCAAGGAACATGTTGCACTGCATTGTAAAGTGTCAATAGTTGTGAAGAATTTTAAAACTAAAAAGTCCACACAAGTCAAAGAATCTTAACTGAATGATGCACCATTATTGTGTCCTAGAGTGGGTGTTAATTCAAAGATGGTTGAATGAATGTCTTATGTTCCTAATTCACCATTAAAAGGAGGTTGTTCAAAGAAATTCACAACACACAAAACTCAAAGGAAGAAGAAAATGCGTACACAGATTTTCAATCTTATCGATTTCAACTGAAATCACACAATTTGTATGTATTTTTTATGCCAAACCCATTTTCTATGCCCTAGGGGAAAAGCTATCCAAGTGACATATTATATGGACAGACTTGGGATGATATATCTTATATCTTTGTGTGTACTTCACCAAAAGTTTTCTTATTGAACTTTTGTAAACCTTAAGATGTTATCTTTCACTTCCAGCTTGAATCACTCAATTTGGATGTCATTTTCTATGTCAAACCCATCTTCTAAGTCCAAATGGGCAAAGCTGTCCAAGTGATAGATTATATGGGTGTACTTACAGATGGTATATCTTTGTGTGTATCCAACCAAAACCTTCCATTCCATTTTTAACATTGTGGAAACCTTAAGATGTTATCTTTCATATGCAACTGGAATAATTTGATTTGGAGGTCATATGCTATGTCAAACCAATTTTCCAAGCTCAAGGACAAAACTGTCTAAGTGATAGAATATATAGGCTGACTTGCAGATGGAATCATTTCTTGTGTGTTCTCTCAAATAATTTGTATCTTAACTTTATGTATCTTAACTTTCAGTAAACTTAAGATGTTAGCTAATATACCACTCTTAAAATATTTGGAATAACTTATAGTTTACTATGAATTTTACATTTCTGCTATTTAAACTGTTCACGATTTGATAACAGTTTGTTCCCGAATTTTTATAAACTATCATGTTAGTCCAAAAACTATAAAAAAATTCTTGTAAACCTAACATAAACAAGTACCTTCTATCCAAATTTCATAGCCCATGTTCGTTGTTTTTAGCCAAATAAATTCATAAACAGACCTCAAATTTTTCCAGAAATTTGTTTGAAAACCATACTACGCCAAAAATACCCTTTTTGGCGAAGGGTTATACTATTGCACATGAACTAAACATAGAACACATCTAGCATGTCCAAAACAGCAGTTAAAGTTAAACAAATACTTATACATATATTCAATATCTAGGTTAAGTGTGCGACTTCAGATTATTATCCTCTATTTGACTTTAGCATTTCACGTGAGTATTTCTCACATTTACTCCCGCTTATTCTGTTTTTGTGTTGTTACACATGTAATTATATCAACTTTTTTTATATACTCATACTCAACTTGCATGTGATCCTTTTTGTGACATACTTGAATGTACTTGATACTTGTTGATATTATTACTTTTCTTGAATGAAAATTATTACATTACTTGCATGCAAATTATACACATTTATATATTACTTGGATGCAAATTATACTCACCGTTGGGTTAACTACCGTTCGTTGAAAATAATGTATAGTTCCACCACGACAACTGTAGTGGATATAGAAGATTAGCGATGGTGGTCCAAAAAGTGGAGAGCAACTCAAGTGTCACCCCGTCCTTGGCGCTGGAGCGCACCTATTTGCGTAGAAAAGAACGAAAGGCCGGTAAAAGAACCTCGGCCTCAGTGTAGAAACCAAGCGCTACTGCAAATGCAAATGCTGGTACTGACATAGAGAAACTCTGTATGGCGAGGGAAAACTAGATGGTGTCAGGCTCATAGAACTCACCGACAATGTGTCAAATCATGGAGTGAAACTCCAAGGTAAGCTATACGACCTGAGCTTGGTCGCATAGTACAGCATAGCTAGCGAGGTCCTAGGGTGGTCCGAAATCTGCCTATGGCTCCTATTCACTCTAAGAGACCTGTATGATAAGTACGGTGATGGTGGAGGTCTAGGTCTATGAACCTATCATTCTCCACTAATATGAATCAAGGTCATTATACGTTTAATGATGGGTTATTAAAAAGAAAAGGGAAGTTAGTGGTGGACCACAATATTCAGTTAAGACAAGATATTATTCAATACTCTCATGCTTGTTCAGTGGGGGGGTCATTCTGGAAAGGTCAATCTAAATCTGTTAGAGACTTTATTCGCCATTGTTTTGTATGTCAACAAGTCAAGTATGAAACAGTTGCTTATCCAGGGTTGATCCAACCGTTACCAATTCCTACTTGTATTTTTAGTGATATTAGTATGTATTTTATTGTTGGATTACCTAAATCTAAAGGTAAAAATGTCATTTTTGTGGTAGTTGATAGATTGACCAAATATGCCCACTTTATGGGTTTGACCCAACCTATTTCTGCTGCAAGTGTTGCACAAGCATTTACAAACAATCTATAAGCTTCATGGTTGGCCAACTACCATTGTTTCTGATCGGTGACTCCGTTTTTTTGAGCTCATTTTGGCAAGAATTTACCAAGGTTTCAAGGCATCTCGCTGGCTATGTCAACAGCATACCATCCACAATCAGAAGTGGTTAACCGTTGTCTAGAAACTTATCTTCGGTGCATGGTTTGCGTTATTCTTCATCATGGGCTAATTGGTGATCTCTAGCGGAATGGTGGTACAATACCAATTACCACACGACCATTAAAACAACCCCATTTCAGGCTCTACATGGTATTCCACATCCTATTCATGATCATCGTGACACTAAAGTTGCAGTTTTAGATGAGGAATTATGTTCTAAAGAGGAAGCCATTACAATTCTCAGAAGTACCTTGCAAATGGCTCAAAACATGCTTCGACATGATCGACTGTTTGCTGAAGGTTCTTGGGTTTATTTGAAATTACGACTTTATGTTCAATCCTCTTTACGGTTAGTAGGCTATCATAAGTTTTCTCCAAAGTATTATGGTATGTATTTGATTACTGCTAGAGTTGGTGAAGTGGCTTATAAATTGGATTTACCTCTTGATTCACAATTGCACCCAGTATTTCATGTCTCTCTTTTAAAGAAAGCTTCTGGACCACCAGTTTCGATTACACCAATTCCATTAGCTCCACGTTTTTCATTGCAGCCTTCTAAAGTTTTGGACCATCGGATGATTCGGAAAGGATGTAAAGGATTGCACAAGTGCTGGTTCAGTGGCAAGGTCAATCTTTGTCGGATGCCACGTGGGAGGATCGTCATGATTTTGTTTTACGATTTCCTGATTTTCAGTTTTAGGAGGTTGTACGGTACATCCTTGTGGTCAAGGATTGTTGGTTATGGAAGGGGTATTGATATGTAACGGGGGGTGAAATGTTAGTTAGGGGGACTTAAATGATAATTAGGATTAGTCAAGGGTCTTGTATGTAATTCTTTGTAACTCACTAAGATTGGTTTTTATAATCAGTTACAACTATCCATAACAATTCAGCTTCGATTTGGAATAATTCTCTCTCTAGATTCTCTTTCTAAACTAAAGCTATCACCGCCTAAAGCTTCTTGCATTGTTTTTTTTTCACCTCCTGTGCCGTGTTCCAGCCAACACACCTATAGTTGCCGACTAGTTAGCTATGTTACATCTCCTATCTTTAGCCTAGCCTACAGGCAAGGGCTGTTTTCCTTCTTCGAATACGACTTTTAAAACGACAAGACACCAAGCTCTAATACCAATTACCTAAAAGCAGGTGCAAGAATACAAACACCAACTTTATCCCAGCTAAGATCGGTAAAAATCCCATCTTTGTCCAACCAATTAACCTAACTAACCAAATCGAAACCAAAACCAAGGGACAACACAAGCATTTCACGAAAACTTGAAGGGTTTTTTCAAATTTTATTGAATTAACATTTTTTTTATTCAGCTTGACTTTGACCTAAACAGTCAAATAACAACTTACTACATTACTCATTCTTCCATATTAATAAATTATGTGCGAGAAAAAAAAACATGCGCAAAAAGATACCACAAAAAAAAATAAATAAATAAAAATAAAAAAAACCATACGTTTAGAGCAAAATATGAAAACACATTTTAGGACAGAAGGAAGTCATCAAATTAATTAAACTAACATTTCTATATAATACAACAAAGTATTGACTAATTGTATAATAAATCAATAAGAAAATGTGACCCCTGGTATTTGAGATTTTAGTTGATAATAATATGACCGTGTATGGTATACTTTAATATTAAATAATGATCTAAGAAATGGATACGCATGCATCCAAAATGACATGTGTGATATTAACCATATACAGCATAATTAACCATTAAATAGCAATATAACATTTCATTAATTATTTCATCTGATGAAGCAAGCTGCTAGGAAGGAACAAATTAATGCCTATGTAAGAAAAAGAGGAGACAAAAAAACAATTCGCAAATGTGGTAACCACCACTACAAAGAAGATGCACACATACACATTCACCTTCTAACTCCATTTTCCCAATCAGATTATTAAATCAAAACCTATTTAAAAAAAATAAATAAAATAAAAAAAGTTTATGTTTCTTCCCGCCATCTAACCGAGTTAATCCAATGAGTGTGTGTGGTGAGGTAGAAGCAAAGCTGATGGGTGGCAACAGCTATTGAATTCTCACAATAAATATATACTGTTTTGCTTACTGTAACTGATTAATATTAAAAGGTAATAGAAATAAAATTAAGAAAAAATAAATCCACCAGTTCAAACTATATCAAAAAAATTTGGTAGCATGTTACAAGTTCATTACATTAAAGAAATATGTTCAAGTTTGTTACATAGAAACAATGAAAATTTCATCTTCTTACAATGTCCTTTATTATAATTTATTACTTGTATGAAACTATTTAAAACCATAACGGCTTCTACTTTTTTAACTAAATAACTAGACAGAAAGAATAAAATGTATTATAAAGGGCTAAATGCATACAGTAACAACCTTATCAACAAAATATTTCAATCTCCATTCCTTTCAGAATCACACAAGATGGCAACATATATACAAACGAATAAAATAAAAGAAAGCCTATGGCATAAGTATATTGATTATTAGTATTGTAAAAGGCAAGTATGATTAATATCTCGACTGTTCCATAAGAAAATGGAGGTGATGCCAAATTACCGATTTTGAAGAATAAAAATCTAAATTAGTTGATATATCTAAGTGCTTAGAGAACCATCACCATGGAATTGATGATGGTTAAAAATGCTAAGTCTAACAAAACTCATTAACAAGAAATAATGTTTAATCAACATGGAATTGAGATTAAAGTTTAATCTTGATTATGGTTAGGTACAAACAAGGAGTTTAATCAACATGGAATTGATGAGCTAACGCCTAACAGTAATGTTTGTAAGGAATTCTGGTGTTGTCACATTTACTAAACCCTTAAATACATAACAATTACAAAATTGGAGAAATGATAAGACTTTGGGACGAATATATATCACCTAAAAGTCTAAATATAACTGTTATAAAAGATGATTATGATGGGACAAGATTAAAAATATTCAAGTTGAGTTAGGCACACCCAACCTCAATCAATGTTCACCGGTCCAACACATGGAACACAATTCAATTTGGATTCATAGATTAGGGAATTGGTCACCGAAGATGATCAGCTTGGTTCTTATTTAGGTATATACAAACGGATACTAAATTTGTGAATTTAGGTTCCCGAGAAGCTAATTAAACTATAAATGATCAGAATCCGACCCTTTAAAAACTAAAAAGGGATTCATGCTCAATTTTCTAATTTACATAAATCTACGCATGTAGTTACCGTGTAAAGAAGTCAACAACAGAATCAGCTCCTCATCGCTACCACCGTAGAATTCCCTGCGGCGGCGATGCGGTTGAATCTGACGACGTTGACTGTACCTAACCATGATCGCTTCCGGCAACACCAACCTCCGGCAAATAGGACACGTGGCCCGATCCTGCTCCAGCCATTTATCGACACAACCCTTGTGGAACATGTGGTGGCATTTAAGTTTCCTGATTTCATCGCCGTCTTCGAACACCGAAAGGCAAACTGAACATTCTTTGGGTTCTAATCCGGCGGATTTGTACCGGCTACATGGGTTTTTATCCTCGATCAATTTGAGGTATTGTGCGGTGGTCATTGGATGGTCATCGGCAGTCGCGGCGTAACCAATACTTCCGGCCACGGAACGAACTAAGATTACAAGCTCCAGAAAGAGAACGGTGAAGAATATTAGGAAAATAGTGTACACGTGAGCTATGAATCGAGAGAGTGCTCCCATTTTTGCAGGTTTCGATTTATGGAGAACTGAGTTGGGACTGAATGGTTTCTGTGCCTCAGGAATTTATAAATAGATAATTTTAAAATTTATTTTCTTTTGAGCAGCAATTTTAAATTTATTTACAAGATTATATGGAAGGCTTGTTTGGGTAGAGAGTTTGTTTGTTTTTTTTTTCAAAACGTATGCACAGGCTTTTATGTCTGCGTCGCGCAGACCACACGCAGACATTACTATCTGCAGACTGTTTGTTTTTCTTTAATACGTTTCATTAAAAAATGTCTGCGTGACCTCTTCTTGGTAAAGACTTGGCCCAGCCACTTATAAAATATGCTCAGATCTGCAGAGAGTTAAGCACCACCACCCACTGTCCACCACCACTTTCTACCACCACCCACCATCCACCGTCCGCCACCACCACCCACCATCCTTTGTCTGCCACCACCACCGTCCGCCACCACCACCACCACCCGATGAACGTGTTTTAAATCGAATATTTAAGTGTTTAAATTGTTTCAGTTTATGTGTTTAATGTGGTTTTATATGTTGAATCGGCATATGACGAGTTTTGGTGTTGTTTCAGGTTAAACATATGCGTAGAAGTCAAGCTGAAGAATCGAGAACTCAAGATGGTTCAACAGATGAAAAGAAGATAAAATGACCAAAAAGTGTAGTAGCCTACGCCAGAGGAGTAGGCTACGGTGAAAAGGGTCAGAAGTGACCGTAGGATTTGGCGTAAGCTAGCCTAGTGGAGTAGCCTACGCCTCTTATTTGTCGAATATTTTACATAAGTCGTGAATTTTAGGTTGGGAGACACTTTTCATATCCCAAAAACAGCAGAGACGATCTAAGGGACGATTTTGCATGGTTCAAAACCAATTTCTACAAGATTAAATTCCGCTTAACAATCCAGCCATCATTCAACATGCAATCCACCAAGATTCTTGATGATCAAACACAAAGATGAGTGGCTAATTCCATTGTGACCTCCTCCATTCATTAGGTATGATTGTAACATAGTTGTTCTTTGTAATTGGGATAGTAATCTAAGCGTTTGACGCTTTTTACTAATTGTTTGATTAAACGATATATGTAAACGATTGATGTTGATTAAAACCTTGTCTTTGTCTTTCAATTCTTGAGAAATCTAGCAATTGAGATATATTAGATTGGAGGTAGGGTTTGTTGATGTTAATTGATGATTAGGTGATGACCCCCCGTTGTTGTGTTGTAAAACAACAACGTCCACCACCACCGTTGATGTGTTGTAAAACACACACATTTTCCTTTGTATTTTGAGCCGTATTTTATGTAACTTATTATATTTTTTATTAGATTATGTATATTATTTAGTGTAATGTTGAAATGTAGGTGTTCGGGAGCTAAAGGAGCTAATACGAGCTAAAACAGACGAAGAACAAGCACCCGACAAAGTGCAAAACAACAAAAGGAAAAAATTCGGGAATCTGGAACCCTAGGAGGTACGTGCGGGACCAAGGTGACATATTACGACTACCACCCGCGGCCAGAAACTTAAATTTCACTATCTCGACAATTTTGTCCCGCGCGGTACGCGCAGGAAGGTTCCCTAGACTCCCGCGACGCGCAGGAGGCCCCAGAATCGCGAAAAAACCCCAAATTTTGTGTATATATACGATTAGGCGGGTTCTTTCAAGGTCGGCTCACAGTCGCAAGGGGGAAACTTTCAGACGTTTTTAGAGCACCAAGGAGCAATTGGATTAAGGGATTGAATATTGGATGCTAGGAATCATTCGGTTTTGTTGTTTTCATCTTTAATTCTTGTTTTTACCGATTGAATTTTGTTTTGTTTAGGTAATCTACTGTTTTGGATAGTGTTTATGAGCTGAATTGATTAACTACTTGAGTTTGATGATTAACTGATTGATTGGTTGAGTTTTTCTAGTTTAGTTGAACTAATAATTGGATTTATGTTCATTTTAAATACTTGTTAATGCTTTTGTGATGTATTTGCATACTTCCTACTTATTTGTGATCATTGAATGTTCCATAAGTGTCTTAGTGATAGTCTGTCATGTTTGGATACTTATTAGAGTCGCTTGATGTGTGCTTGTAGCTAGTTTATGGTTTTTAGGCCAAAATTCCATAGGAATAGTTATTGTGATCTTAGAGGTGGTTAGTGTACTCCTATTCTTGAGACTGAGAGGGTATAGATAGTCGGGTGAGTCTTGATATGGTAGAGTCAGGCCGAGAGGAGATCTTTGCCAGTCTTGTTTACCTCTGTCATAATTGCATTGATAGGTCACCATTATTTCTCAGATCGGCCAAGAGGATGACCAGATTAGTGGTACTTTAGCATAGTCAATGAGACCGAGAGGAGATTTGATCAATTTCGCATAGTTCTATATTCTAAAGAAACTCGAGATTCGGAGTTAGGATTCTTAACCTGAGTAGTACTTTCTTTGTCTGATTTCGTCTACCCATTAGGATAATTAGTTAGTTTAAGTTAATTTGATATCAAGTTAAGCCCCCCCATTTATTGTTTTATTAGTTATTAGTTAGTACAGTCGAAATTGATCAGAGTGTGTGTCTAGGTTCTGTCCCTTGAGTCCTTAGAACGATACTCGGTCTTCCATTCCCACTACATTGCGACCGGTACACTTATCGTTAGTGTGTGGAGGGGATAAGGAGGTTCGACTGGGCGACACATGTTGCCCGAACAGATAAAGCTAAAGCTAATAGAGCTGATACGGTAAAACTAGAGATGAAAATTGACACCGAAGTCCCACCTATAGTACAACCAACTGCCAAACCCATTGCTTGTCATATGAGTGAGAGTGAAGATGAGGTAGAGATAGGAGAAGATGAAGAGTTAATAGAATCCGAGGTGGATGTTAGCGAGACTAGGATTGACCCACTTAGTGACATAGAGGATTTAGAGTTAGATAGCAAACTAAGTGTGGGGACGTTAGAGAAAAACCTAGTTATTGACGAGGTAAATGAGGATGAAGTTGTAGGCATAGGTGTTGTGGTGAGTGAAGTGGATGATATGCCAATAGTGGAAGAACATGTTAAGCGGGTGAGTGCGGTTGCGGGACACCCCCAAAATTAGTTGAAAAGGTAGTGGACCATAGGGACCAACATGTAGTGAGGGTAGAAGTTAAGGATAATCACATACCTCATTATATGTCATGCATTAGATTCGGTCCGAGTAGGTTTAAGTCTAGATGGTCAGAAGGGCGTTTTGGTCATAAACGGAAAATTTGGTTTAAGCGATCCGCCGTTGGATTTTTCCCTACCAACGGTAGTAGAAAACGAGTCATTAGTATTGGCGGGAAACGTATCAAGGAGAAGCCTCTTGGTTGACTTAGTGGTTTGAATTTTTGTATAGTTTGTGTAGATTTATTTTATTTTATTCTTAATTTTTCATTCTTTATTTTTGTATTGTGTTTGCGTTTTTGTGTTCTGGGTTTTTGCAGGTGAAAGGTATGAGCTTATGGAGGTGTTGAAGAGAAGAAAGAAGCACGGAGATCGAAAGATGGAACACACCCAACTTTCATAAACATTCCGTTCCACATAACAAGGCGGTACGCGCAGGGGCAACCCCACACCCCGCGCGGTACGCCCTGCAGTGCCCAAACAGGAACCTTCATTGGCGCGGTACGCGCAATCCTTTTCCTCCTTGCCGCGCGGTACGCACCGACCGTGTAGACCAATTAAATTTTTATTTTTATTTAACTGCTTGGTATGTTTTGAATTGTTTATTGTGCAGTTAAAAAACTGGTCCACCGTACTCAATCTCCATTCGGGTGGAGATGTCTTTAACTAATCATTCTTGTAAAGAGCATCCATCAGTGGATTTTGGAGCCGATCACGGATGAAATGATATACGATCGAGCAGGATTGGATAGAAAGCTACGACATGCTAAACCAACTAAGTCCTTTCCAATTTTCATTTTTGTAATTTATTTATTTTTGATATTTTCATCTCTGCATTGGGGACAATGTAGAATTTAAGTGTGGGGATGGAAACTATCGTTTTTGTAATATGAGTCTGTATTATTTGTATAATAAACACTTAAAACCGGATAAATTTAATTTTTTTGTAAAAGTCCTTGTTTAAGTCTGGTGCATATTAAATGGAAAATGATTGTTAAAACTCAATTTTAGTTCTAAATTGGAGTTGTTTTACAAATTACACATTTATTTAGTGATATGTCGGTAGATCCAACCAGTAATTAGTTTCCTTTTTAATTGAATTAATACACTTAAATGTCATGAATTTTGTGGGTTTAACCATGGGTAATAGTGATTTTGGGTTTGTTTATTAGAGTAAGGGAAACCACTGCAGTTTTAGGATATAAAGTAGTTAAAATTAGATTAATTTGGCACATCCAAAGGATGGCGCCTGCTAAAAACCACCGGTCCACCGTTTGAGCTGAGCATAATAGAAAAGATATAATGAAATGAAATGTAAAGGGATGCAGCTTATGTGTTACACGCCGAGTCACAACTTGGTTGAAACACCACTAAGTTAGGTCCATTGTATATTAGAAAATGCGCTTAAAATGAAAAAAATATAATTAATACAAAATGCTCATACCTTCACTCGCTTCCATCTAAACAATTAGTCTGATTTTAATTGTTTTAGATCTTTTGAGTACAGTGGTATGTAGTCCAGTTACTTTCTGTTTTTCTTGAAATTCTAGATAGACTTGATTGACTTGTTACTTGTGTGTGTGTGTGAAACATATTAGGATTGATTTATAATTTAAACTTAAATTGTCATGATATTGGGAAACTGATTGTTGGTGGTTGGGATAAATGGACAAATATATTGGCAATCGTGATAAATGTGTAGCTTGTTTTTAATTGTTTTAATGAGTTCTGATTCCATTGCATAAGGCAATCGTGATAAATGTGTAGCTTGTTTTTTATTTTTAATTGTGTAAAACACATGCATTTTCCTTTGTATTTTGAGTCGTATTTTATGTAACTTATTATAGTTTTTATTAGATTATTATTATTATTTAGTTCAATGTTGAAATGTAGGTGTTCGGGAGCTAAAGTAGCGAAAACGAGCTAAAACGGACAAAGAATGAGCACCCAATAAAGTGCGAAACAACAAAAGGACAAAAATCAGGAATCTAGAACCCTAGGAGGTACGCGCGGGACCAGGGTGACATATTGCGAGTACCGCCCCGCGGATAGAAACTCAAATTTCACTATCGTGACTATTTTGTCTCGTGCGGTACGTGCGGGAGGCCCTAGTATCACGAAAAACCCTAATTTGAGTATATATACGATTATACGGGTTCTTTTAGGGGAGTTCGGTTCACAGCCGCAAGGGGGCGACTTTCAAAAGTCTTTAGAGCAAGGAGCAGTTGGATCAAGGGATTGAAGATTGGATGCAACTTGGATGCTAGGAATCATTCGGTTTTGTCGTTTCAACTTTAATTCTTGTCTTTACTGATTGAATTCTGTTTTGTTTAGTTTATCTACTGTTTTGGATAATGTTTATGAGCTGAATTGATTAACTACTTGAGTTTGATGATTAATTGATTGATTGACTGAGTTTTTCTAGTTTAATTGAACTAATGATTAGATTTATGTTCATTTTAACTACTTGTTAATTCTTTTGTGATATATTTGCATACTTCCTATTGATTTGTGATCATTAATGTTTCATAAGTGTCTTAGTGATAGTCTGTCATGTTTGGATACTTATTAGAGTTGCTTGTTGTGTGCTTGTAGCTAGTTTATGGTTTTTAGGCCAAAATTCCATAGGAATAGTCATTGTGATCTTAGAGGTGGTTAGTGTTCTTCATATTCTTGAGACCGAGAGGGTATACATAGTCGGGTGAGTCTTGATTTGGTAGAGTCAGGCCAAGAGGAGATATTTACCAGTCTTGTTTACCTTTGTCATGATTGCATTGATAGGTCACCATTATTTCTAAGACCGGCCGAGAGGATGACCAGATTAATGGTACTTTAGCATAGTCAATGAGATCGAAAGGAGATTTGATCAGTTCCGCGTAGTTCTATATTCTAGAGAAACCCGAGATTCGCAGTTAGGATTCTTAACCTGAGTGGTACTTTCTTTGTCTGAGTTCATCTACCCATTAGGAATACTTTTAAGATTAGTTTAGTTTATCAGAAGTTTAAACCCCCCATTTACTACTTTATTAGTTATTAGTTAGTACAGTCGAGTCTGATCACAGTGTGTGTCTAGGTTCTATCCTTGAGTCCTTGGACGATACTCCGTCTTTCCATTTCTACTACATCGCGACCGGTACACTGCCGTTTGTGTGTGAATTTATTTTGATCGTTTTTATATGTAACGCCCCGAATTTTGTGTGTTTGAATTACGAAAATAAGAAGGATCTTCCATCTGTTTAGTAGTACGCTTATGATAAAAGTTCGATTTTAGGACAATTGTATTACTTACGGTACCCTAATGTAAATTAATGTTTAAATGATATAAACGCTTTTATCATATTCGTATAAGTGTTTAGAAGCGTTTGAATGTATGCGGAATTTTGATTCGAGCAACGGTTCGGAAGTTACACGCAAAACGATGCAACGTTCCATAGGCCTGAAAGCCCGACACCTCCTTAGGAGGTGAAACCAATGGGGTTCGATAGGAAATGGAAAATCGTGAACGTATGCGAAAACCGCGCGCGAAACGGAGTCTGAACGAAGCGGAAAATGCGATTCAAAGTTAACCAGTCACGTTAACCAACTTCGGGGGACACGTGTCACCACGTGGCAGGCTCGAGAGCCATGTGGCAACACAAGAATTGTCGTGGCATTGACTGGGACACGTGTCAGGCTCGGGACCGGTGATGAGGCGCCACATGGCAGCCTCGTAGAGGCCCGAATACACTGGCACCCTACGTGCGTCGCGCAGGGTGAGACAACCACATGGCGCGTGGCGCGAAGGTCCCACAGCTGGAAAACTTCTTGACTAAGTAAACCTTACGCGTGTCGCGCACCGCCGGGGCCAAAACCTGCGCGTGGCGCGAAGAAAAGCAATTTTTTCCTATAAATAGAGGTCGATGAGCAGAGGTCTGATGCACAATCCATTTCAAACGAAAACACACACACACTTATCGAATCTCTACTGAAGTTGGCTATCGGGTGATCAAATCACGCTCGGATCGATCGTTTATCGCAAGTACTACGGAGGTTCCGCTCGTGGATTGCTGATTCTCTTATTATTCTCTCTACCGTATTCTCTATCACGTTAATCAGATGAGTTCTTCGAGCCCCCTCTTTAACTGTTTTAATGATTTCGGGGCCTGATATGCATACGTGAATATCTTAGAGCTTATGTTATAAGTTGTTGTTATGTTAAACGTATTTTATGTAAATACGTAGGGGTTATGGAAATGTTATGAATATAATCTAATGATATGGATGATAACTAATATGAGAGTTTTGATAAACGTGTTTAGATTATAAATACATAAGAACTGGGCTATGGTTATGATATTGGTTGTTTGTGTTATACTTTATGGCATTAAGATAATGTTGGCTTTGTTTTAAGTGTTGAGGTTGTCGGGATTATCATCTGTTACGATGAAGGTATACTTCCATGTATTGAAAGTGTGGTAGGCTGGTGGCTGGGTTCGCCCTACATACGCCCTATATATAAACATAGTCATTATAATGGAAGTGTATCTGAGTCAGG
>WOUH02014506.1:0-15830 GCA_009936405.2 Stevia rebaudiana
TTTAAAAACGTTAATATCGCCCACCGTGGGGCACGAACCCACGACCACAAGGTTAAGAGCCTTGCGCTCTACCAACTGAGCTAGACGGGCAGGTTATCTATTTCTTATAAATATCATTTATAATCCGAATATACAGAAAAAAATTAGTAATTTCAAAGTTATTTTTATCATCGTTTAGTTTAAATGTTAAAATTTAAGATGATGAGAGGTTTATAGAACTTTTGTAAGGAGTCAAGTTTCTTATTCCTTTCAAATGTAAGTTGAATCAATGTTCTAAAAACCGAACACCACCTAAAAAGCTACATGTTTGAGGGTGTAGGTTGTAGACAAACAAAAAATAAAATTTAGTGATAAGAAAAATTTTAGTAAGAATCTTACAAACATCGTGCAAAGTTAAAACTTCAAACACTAATATGATTATTGGCGTTGTTTTATGTTTTATGATTATGGACGCTTGAAGTAACAAAAGGCTTGTAACCGAATAGTTACTTAACGTAATCTCTCGTCATGATGTTAAGGGTTCAATTCTCAGCAGTAAATAATGGTGTAGACTTATACATAGTACGAGCATAAACGAATCAAGCTAGCTCGTGAACAACTCAAAATCGGATCAGTAAAAACCTCAACCGAGATAAGTTTAAACGAACCCGAGCCCTGAAATATTGCTTGCTACTTATAGAGCTCAAGCTAGCTCGCAAACTTAAACAAGTCTTTTAATTATACGTATTATATTTAATTTAATACACATATTGTTATTAAAATATTTATTTTCCTATACAAACTTGTGAAAAAAAATAGATAAATCAAATCTATTATGTGGTATATCAAAAGTATAATTATAAACACATAAAGTTAGTAATAAATATATATCATAAACAAGCCAAGCAAGAACCCAAAAATTTTCTTACAAGCAATACTCAAGTCTTACATATAAACGACCCAAACAAGAGCTTTACTCAAGTTTTATTGGCTTGTTTGCAATAACGATATATTAGAGTGTGTTTTTGCTGACGTAAAAGATTGTAATCAATGATTCCTTTAATTAAATAATCAGCATAAAAGGTCCAATTAAATATGCTGAAAAACTTTGAATCGAACCAAATTTTCTTATTAGATATAGCGAACTTTTTTTTATCAACACTCCAAAAATCACCCATAAAAATTTTGATCTTTGATTATAATTATAAAATTAACAAGCCTGCTTTCGACTACCAAATCGCTAGCAAATATAATAATAAACTGCTAAAAACAATATCCTCATTAATACAACATACAATATTAAATATTATCTCATTTAGAAAAGAGACTTTAACAGTTTTACAAACTTTAAGATGGCCTGCAACATACCTCGCTACAATTAAGTCCCACCTGTAAAAAAAACATATATTAAGACCATGTATTAGCAAAACAAAGTTGATGAAAAAACAAATTTTTAATCACAATTGACAACCTTGGTAAAGTTTTTTTAAAAATTATGAATAAAGTGAACAAATTCCTACTTTTTAAATTTTATCCTTATTAAAATGCTTTTTTATGAAAAAACACAAATATAAGTAATATTTTTAGTTACCTCTGCATTATCATACTCGAATCGAACGACAAAGGTACATGTGCAATTCTCTTTATTATGCAGCTGTCTTTCAATCCTTACAACATGCGCATCAGAATAAAGCGCATGATCTTCATTTGCCTAATAAAATCAGCAAAAAATTTAAAAAAAAAATAATACTAAAAAAATAAAAATAAAAGATGGTCATATGGAAATGGTTAAACAGGTCAAAATGTATTGGTGACAGGTATAATACTAAAAAAAGTTAGCTATATTGTTTTATAAAAAAGGTGGTTAAAAATGGGTCAAAATTCATCTCACTTGTATTTAAATGCTTGTATATCCTAATTCCTAAATTGTTTTATGAAAAAAATTGTATACCAGTGTGGCCTCCAGATACATTATCTCCTAATTTTAACAATTAATTCCTTATTTACTGTATGAATAAATCCTTTTCATTTTTAAAAATTATAATTAAAGGTCATAATCTGCATAATTAGGTCCCTAACCTATATAAAAATAACCTTTACATCATGGTTTTAAAGTCCAAAAATTTAATCATGCAAGTATCAAACAAACTAAAAAAAAACCTGGAATTCCATTAAATTGATATTCAATTTCTAAAACAATATCCAAAGGTTCATTTTTTAAATAGTTAAGTCCATAAACTTTATAAAAAATTCTTTTGTTATTTTAATAAAAAATTCATAGCATCTTTTCAACAATTTCCCTACAAAAATATAAACACTGGACTACGGAGACTTATGTGCAAATTCTTTATAAATTGTGGGTTTTTTTATCCGACTGCTATATAGTATTTCAGTATTATAATTATCTCATATTAATTCACCAGGGATTCATACATGCAATAAAAGAAATAAAAATTGTTAATCATACCCTGTAGCTTAGCAAAAGATCACCAACTTTGACTTTGTGACATTCTGAAGCCTCTAATGGGATTGACCGCTCGCGTATACCGGTTCTGATGTTGACCCACTCATCTTCATCATGACTAAAACCGGAAAATCTCACACGAACTTCCTGTATAAAAAACATACGCGTTTGATACTTCGATGCATACTCCCTCAACCATTTTATTTAAAGTAAATTTGTTTTCTGCAATTACAAACAATAAAAATAGGCAAAATAGAAGTGTTTTCGTGTTAATCCAACCCGTACTAAAAAATGAACTTTTTAAATCCAAACCCATTTTTACCTGTTAACCAACCAATAATTGTTCCCTTTATAAAAAGCTAAAAAAAAATAAAAAATAAAACACAAAATTAAAAAAAATATGTATTTACTTTTACTGGCTTTTTAGGTGGAAGCTTCCACCATAAGTCAAATTTACCCGTTTAGTTACTAATGGTCAACATGAGTTATGTTTATGTCAAAAAAATCAGCTACAAACTGGTATAACGGGTTGAAAACCAATTATTTTTAATGCGTACGACCCCTTAAATTACTTCATTTAAAAGTAAATCTTTATGAAAAAAAATATGATTTCTGTAACCTTTTTGGCACCCTAATAATCATTTAAAATAAATTTTAAAAAATTGGACGATAAGTGTTTGACCTCACCCGCTTTGACTTTACAAAAATATTACCATTTTGACCCGCTAAAACCTGCCAGACCCGCCCATTTTGCCCCCCCTAAAGAAAACCGTATTGTGATATATCATATATGTGATTTTGATAACAAAGTCTTACAAGCTCGCCGGTGTACATAACTCTAAAAGTAAGGAATGAAGCCACATCATACCTGTAAAATTAGTGTAAATAAATTTATAAAAATTGCCGGATCAAAGTTTATATTTATGTGGTGGCCATGTGTTTGAAACTGATTTGCAGGCTATCAAGTATGTATAAGATTAAGGACGAAATGTCATCCAAAAACGGTCATTTGTATAAATTGGTCAAAAAAGAACAATTTAATATTAAAAAAAAGGTTTTTTTTTTTTCAATTTACAATATTCAGGAATATTTTAGGGAGTACTTGGTCTAAAAAAACCAGAACACAAAAATAAATGGCCTGTAAATTAGATAAATTATGATGGCATTAATAAAAAACAGTTGAATACTTGGTGAATTATTAAATTATTTCTTTTAAGTCTGACAAGAAAGATTATTTCAAAGTTATGAAACGTAAAAGTTACTCACCAAGCACAATCCTTTGCTGACAATGCTTCAAAAGTCAAATCTGAAAGTTCTTCAACTCTTTGAGCTGAATAATCAAAATGGTGAAATGTAGCACAATAAATTATTAGTGAAATAATTGATAACCAATAAATCATAATCAATCTATAAACATTCTCTTTTATGTCTCATGCTTAAAAAGAAAAAAATTTATAATTAATTATAGCTACCTTTGGGTTTCTTAGGTTTTTCAGCTACAGCCTGTGCTTTTGACAATGCAACAAGATTTTTTATAGCAGATGGCGACGAGTTTATAATTGCAAGCTTATTTTTCATTACATCTGAATCAGCCACTGATTTTTTACTCTTAACTGCTGAAAATAATTGTCTATCAAGGAACCAAGTGTGTACCTACAAAAAAAATAATAATAATAATAAAAAAAAAATTAAGGTGGTGTTTGGTTTACAGATCAACATTGGACATATTAAATTTTTTACAGTTTGTTATACTATTCAAGATTGTTTACATAATGCAATGATTGCATTTAGATAGTTATTTAATTCTCTTATGTCTGTTTGTACAACAGAAATGAACTTTTCTAAATTGAAGTTACTAAAATCTTACTTACATAATTACATTTTACAATTTTTCTAAAAGACCTAACGGATTACAAACGAAGTCTACTGAAACTGAAAATTTGACTATAAATGTTTAAATGCATACTACACATTAAAGAAATCTAAAAGGATAAAACTTTATAAGTAACAACTTCTCGTTGTATGGTTCAGAAGGATGACACCTTTCATTTAAACTTTAATTTTAGTAACTACAATTTTATTTTATTTTTTTGCATAGGTAAGAACTCTAAAAAACTTGCACATACCGTCAAACCAAACACCCCCTAAAATAAGTAAAAAAACATATATTATACATAAAACAAACCTGGTCCCATGTTATGATTGATTTTCCATTTCTATTATCCGAGCCACTGCAATGAAAATAAAAGATTAATATAAAAAACTGGTAATTGAGAAACTTTCATCTGGCAACATTTTATGCAAAATTGTACCTGAATTTGGTTGCGAGTTCAACACAAAACTCCTGCTGTTTAACTTCGTCACCTCGCTTCTTGAACAAGTGTTCCATTTCAAGGACCTACCAGAAACAATATTAATATTTATAAAACATTTATCATTAAGGATGATGTATATTAACTTTGTTAACACACCCAAAAAGGACCTAACTTAAATACTCCCTTAGTCTCAAAATAATCATCCACAAGCAAAAAAAAAAAAGAAATTAATTTAAGATATGCACATTTCATAAGGTTTTCAATTGGTAGAAAGAATGACTATATTAATAACTTCTTTAAAGATAACATTTAACATGATAAGCTTGCAACTTTGCAAGTTACAATATTTAATGGCAACAGTAAATGAAAAGGTTCAAATTAATATGGTTGTGTACTTGTGTAAAAACTATTCATATTTCAGATTCCATGTCAGATTTAAGGTTAACAATATTACAATAAGCTTGTTTAACATCCAAAGTCATTTTCTTGGGGTGATTTCTTTTCCTAATAGTGAATTCAATAATCCATTCATTATTTTTTATGAATTATACTTCCTATTTACTAAGATGTGATCGCTTAACATGATCCACAAACAAACACTGCTTAACAAAGGAATCACACTTGTCTTGAAGTCAAAATGCTTTTGTTGCGATAGCAAAATGGCATCAAAGAAACAAATTTTCACAAGAACTCAGAAGAAAGTGAGCAATTAACAAATAAAGAAATACAGAAAAGTAAGAAAATCAAAAGCAATGCTTGAACCAAAACCATCGTAATCAGAAGTTACCAATTTGGATAAACAAAGGCAAAAGCAAAAAGTGTACAATCACATCAATTGATATAATTTCTGAAACATCCATGAACAAAAATTATTTGAAGGATACATCACTTTTTCCAAAAATAGCACAACGAGTTGATTTGAAACATTCCTTGAAAAATTAGCTTAATAATCATGCACCGTTTGTATGAGAAAAGCTACCTCTGCAAGTGTAAACTCGGAAGCAACCTCTGTTTCTGTAGTTTCCATCAGTTCAATTGTCATCGTCGCTCAGACCGGAGTGGATTCCGGTGATGAATTCACAAATGGGAGGCAGATGATGTGAAATAAACGGTGACAGTTGTTCAGAAACTTTCGTCGTCGTCGCCGTTCATCGCCTCCGATTGACGTTGATTCTGAGTTGGAATTGGAGTTGGAGTTGGAGTTAGGGTTCAGTGATACTGATGGTTTGGTTTCAGCAAACCAATGATTTCTATAAAAGTAATCAGTATCATTAAAATGGTAATTAACCAAAAAAACATCTAACTTTTAACATTAACGTTTTTTCTCTTGAAAAAATTTAGGATGTTAGTTGAGAGAGCCTTACCAATCTTAACCCTAACAACAAGTATAGAATTATCTTCGTTTGAGTAACATTTTCTCAACCCAAATGAACCGATGATAATACAAACAAATAGGAATAGGAGTAGGATCAAATACAAACTCTATTTTATGTAAAAACCCTAAAAACCAAAGTGTTATTATAAATAACAAAGTGCTAATACAAAAATAAGGTTATATACTATCATAGCATTGTAAATATGTTACTATAACACCTTGTTATTCATATTATTACTTTGAATCTTATAATTTTGACAAAATAACATTTATAAATAACAAAGTGCTATTATTAAAAGTTATGTTCTATATATATCCATATCATTGTGAGAAATATTATAATAGCACATTGTTATTTATACTATCACTTTGAATTTCATATTTTTTTTTTAAAAAAATGAGAAGATATTATGATCACACTTTATTATTTATAATAGCACTTTGGTTCCCACAGTTTTTACGAATAATATGGTTTGTATCGGAACCATCCCCTATTACTACTCATATCGATGCACCTAATACATAAATAATATCTAATAAGATGTACCTAAAATGCACCGATCAATTCTCACTTTTCTATTAAATGCCCCACGTTAGTTTTATTAGTCTTATTTCACATATAGTTAGCGTAATTCTTGTTTACCACATTCCCACTGTCTATCCATGTTGCAATAGGTTTAGGTTCCATACTATTAGGAAAATGCATTATATATTGTACGTATTTTCATCTGTGAAGATATGAAAGGATATAATTGATAAGGTCTAGTTCTCAACTCTATTTCTTGGGAGTGTTTGCCTACTACAAAAGGCTAAATCATTTAGGAAATTGACCATCTCGAATCGGTCTCGATCAGTATTCAGTTCACACGATACACACTAGTAAGGTTGGTTAGAGTTTTCGTATGATTCTGATGTTCATTTGTTAAAAGCAAAGAGGACATCTTTAGCTTCATCTTGTTATATTCGTTTAAGCTTTTGAAAAAATTGAGCATTCAAAGAAAACGTATCAGTTGTTAATCGTTTTTGTCATAAGTAGTGATAACTAACACTCTTTATATTCTCAACACAAGTTAGCATTATCTTGGAATTGAATATTATTTTGGGTGCCGTTCAAAAATAAAAAATATATATATAAATTGGGTATAATATTATGTGATCAAAAAACCCGTATCATACTCTTAAACTACACTAATTAAGGCGAACAATGGTTAAAACTAAAAAGTATTGCCGTACCAACTTCAAGAGCTTAATGATATGCTAAGGCTATTATCAACAGTAAATTTCTCAAATCTGGATCACTCTTGGAGATGGAAGGAAGGTAAAACAGGTGTTTTCTCAGTCAAATGCATCAAAAGGTTATGTAAGAGAGTGCCAAATCAGCCGATTTTTTTCAAGTTTCCGTGGAATATTTGGGACTGGAAGAAGGTTAATTTATTTAGTAAGAGAGCAAAGATGGACAGGATCCCTACCTTATATGCCTTACGGAAACGCAAGGTACGTAGAAGCCGATTTCTCTTCATGTGTATTGTTTGGGGAGATGGAGGAGACGACGGAACACATTTTCACCTCTTGCCAAATGGCAATTTATGTTTAGAGCGACATTGAATTTTGGTGCGGTATTGATCCCATTTTTGCCTTTTCTTTCCTTGACTTGATGGTGGTTCACTAATCAACTCAGTTGAACAAAATCAAGAGGAAAATGGTTCATGCAGTTATCCTAATAGCGTGTTGGTGTGAAGTTGTATTTAACAAAATCCAATAGTCAAAGGAGCGGTTGATTGAAGACATAATGGCTTGCGCCTTTCCTTTGGGTTAAAAACCGATCGAAGAAGTATAGTATTACCTGGGGTGTTCATCAAGTCTGATAACTAATTATTCGGTTTATTCGAATCGAGTTGTTTGGATTTATTTTTTTTTTTGGCCTATATTAAATCTGATCCGTTCCTAAACTCGATTCGAGTCTATCTGAATAACTCGAATACACCCAAAAACCATAATTATTGTATCCGAACAACCCGAAAAACCGAAATCTTACTTGAAACAATTGGAAATTATATTATCCGATCCAAATCTATCCAAACAATCCGAAAATGATTTCGAATTAATTTTATCAAGTTTCGAATACGATTTGAACTTCGGATTTTTTCGAAATTTCAATTATTTTGAACACCCATACGAATGAACGCAAATACGTAAACAAAAATTTATATTGTTGGTATTTGTTTTAGAAAATATTTTGGTAGTAGAAAAAATTACAAAAAAAATATAGAGCTATATAGAAATAACATAAAAATATTAAAATTAAAGTATCGAAAACACGAAAAAATTAACCCACTGAAGGTATACATAACGAAATATAGTTACCATATAAAATAACGAAAGGAATGAGCAGACGTATACGATAAAGACTATGCAAAAGATTGAGGAACTTACATTCGATTAAAATTCAGGAAGTTAAAATATAGCGGAATGATTTTCGATTCAGGAATATGGCAAAAGTTGAATCATCCTCTCAAAACACCAAGATCAGATATCGAAGAACATGTTGAATCGTCATCTCAAAACACGAAGATCATCATGAAAGCCGTATGAATCGAAGACCTAATTTAAGAGAACATTCCCAAAATTGATTAGGTAAAATAGGATGTACGAGAGAGTGTGTATGTAATACGCGGCTTGTGAGATAAAGAGGGGTGGTTTGAAAAACCTTGTTTTATTATCGTTTTATTATTATTATTATATTTTAAAGATGACACAAAAAGGCCCAAATCACCACTTCTCTAAAATAACATACAAAACTCTGCTATCCCTCTAAATACACATCAATCATATACAAATATCATTCAACCTACAAAATCACCATTTCTTTAAAATGAGCTGCCACACATGTTGAAAAACTGAATATGATGAAATCTTAGACTCCTGAAAGAAAAAACTTATAAATAATGCTTCATGATTTTTCAAGAATTTGAAGCTAATAATTCTTCTCTTAGAAGCGATTTTTACAAAATCTTTAAAATTCACTATAGTTTATCATATGAATACAAATATATAGATTAGGTGAGTAAAGGTCATCAAAATATAATTAGAAAGCAATACATTTAAAAAAAAAAATCATCTCCAAGTAGCTAAAGAAAAACAAAAGAATTTTTTCATAAGTTGTTTAAACAATTAGTGTCCAGATGATATTAATATGTATATATATACAGGTAGATAAAAACTAAATTACCTATGCAACACTCATACTATCAAGGTGAAATTAGCAAAATGTCATAACTCATAAGCCATTAAATCATCAGGATGTTAAGCACCAGGGTCTCTTATTACAACGTCTAATCTGGAATGAGCTTCTATAAAATGGTAGGAAATGCAAAAAGGATGAAGCATTAAAAATGTCAATGAGACAAACATCATGTTAATCAATTATCAATTGTACATTAACACATATAGTCAAATTCGTTGTACATCTCTTAAAGAACAAATTCCCAAATATCATGATGTTTGTTCTTTTGGTAAGATGTATATAGTCTATACATGTCAAACAGAGAACAAAATAAATTTTGCATACCATTGCATCTTGCTGCAACTTCTTATTTGATTCTGCCTTGGCTCCTAAAGAGTCCCTAACTCTGCATCGAACTATCACCAATTTATCAAAGTATCAATCTACAAAAAAACTAAAAATTCATTGGTGAAACACTTTGTGTATAGATAGACACCAATATGTTCATATCAGATAATTTAAAAAATCAAACTCAAGCAATAATCATGCATCAAAATAAGAAAAGTCAAATACCACCTCAAGAACATCCAACACCACAAATTCTCAACTATCTGCTTCATCACATCAATAACACCAAGACATCTTGACCCCCCAAACATCTTGACCACAAAAACCGAAGCTTTAAAACACAAACTCTGCATTTAGCAACCAAGGATTAAAAATTCACTAATTCCTCATATATAAGCTCTGATAAGTTACGGAAATCATTCACACCATAAAATATTAGATTAAAGCATTCATCTTTAAAACAAATAGTTTCAATTACATCAAACCCTAATTAAATAATTTACTTTACAATTGAAATTGAGAAAACAGAAAGCAATATAAGAATAGAGTGAGGATGAGAATAGCTCACAATGACATACCTTAATTTGTTCAAAAATAGGCTGGAAGATCTGTTGACAACATGGAAAGAAGATAGCGATATGATTCGACAACGGATGAATCAAAGGACTGCTTGAATCGAGAACCGAATAGAAGCCCTAGTTTTTTTTTTTTTTTTTTTAAAGAACAGCTTGAATCGTAAGACCAAATCACCAAGATCATATTTGAAAGAAGATTTGAATGTCTGTCTTATATTTAGTCCAATATTCACGACCGAATTTGTGAAAACTGAAAACCTTCCAAAAATCGATTAGGTTAAACACGATGTTTTTGAGCGGAAGAAGGAGAGCGCGTATCTAATACGCGTTCTAAAATTAAAAGGGAATGGTTTGAAAAAACCTTCTTTTATTATAATTTAAAGATTTTTAATTATATTTTAGGAAATAACGTACTAACGCCGTGTGAGTTAATGCTTGTAGTTCATAACGGTAAAGGTTCTTTATGAGAATATGTTTAGACTGGGCGTAGTGGAGCTTCTCATAAGCATAAAAAATGAAATTTCGTGTGTCAAAACCATTACGTGATTATCATTGAAGAGGCGTCATTATTTTCAGCCAAGCCTTAACCGTTGTTAAACACAATTTACATTCAATGCGCTTCTTAATAATTTTAATCTTATCATTTCCATTCAATGTAAAGAATTAATGTGTATTTAAAATCACTACACATAAATAAAATGGGTCTCTATATATCGACTCGCCTTATGAATTGCCTATAGATAGGGAGCAAAGGAAGAAATGTGAAGCGAAAACCGAGTTAATCCATTCAAGGTACCACTTAATGGTGTATTTTTTTTCAACGGCGTTTTTTCTCACGTCTATCCCTCACTTTCGCAGCCTGTAAGCAATGCCGACTACTCGATCTCCGTGAGAATCCACGACCACACCAGATGTGTAGGAACCCCGTGGAATGGGTAAACCTTCGCCCCCCATCAGAATCGTACACGGGTTAAATCCGGATTCGATCTAATGTCCTTCAAACCGCCCCCAATGGGATTCGAACCAGTGACCTCCACTTAATGATGTAATTAACTCAACCTTTTTGTGACAACACATAGTATAGTGAGTATGCATATACATACATCTATATGTTCAAAGTTGTTTTGATTTTTGGGTATTTAATCTGATATCTCATTGTATATACCTATACATTACAATTATGCTTCAGAAATAGTATACTTAGAGGGGAGGGAGTCCTCTCGTTTTTTCCCATTTTTCAGCACTGCCACATCAGCGCCACATCAGCTTCCCCACTTTTCCTTATTTTTCGCGTAACCGTCTCATTTTTCCCCACTTTCCCCATTCCCCTCTTTTTCTTCCTCTCTTCTTTCTCTCTTCTTCCGGCCCCGATCGGTGACTTTTCCCCGTTTTCCACCACCCCGGATCCGGGGGGTGGTGTTCCCCTTTTTCCCCGAATGCCACATAATCTCCCGGATGTTTCCCTGAGACCCACTCCTTCTCCTCTTAGCACCTTTTCTCTATAATAAAACAGATAATTCTTAATTGTTAACAAGGAAAGTCTTTAATCTAAAAAAAATGCAAACTCAACAAAAACACTTAAAAGGTTGTTTGAAATGAAAAGTTGTTTGTAATGAAGTTTAATACTGAAGTTACCTTGGAAGAAAAGTTTATAAAAACTAGTGACATAAAATGTTGCATAAAAAATTCTACGTATTTATATAAAAAGTGGAATCATCCATGTGAATTATATGTTCAAAAATGCTCTGATCTATTGACAAATGTCTGTATTAGTTTCATAGACAGAATTTATTACACATATGACCACTTACTAAATTTATTTATTTTTCTCTAATTACATTCGAGCATGTGGTTAAGTTATTATTGCCTTATTATGTTTTCTTTTACCGTGTTTGGTTAGCAGAATGGATTTGTGTTTCATGTCCTATGATCGAATTGTGGCCTACGTGAATTTAATGATTCCTATTTATTTTATTTAATTAATATTACGCCATGAATGTGGACATTGAAAGAGGCCTATGTTCTCTGCCATGCACGTTGTCTTGATTATTTAAGAATTAGTCGTTTTGTATTTCATATGTTATTTGTTAAGTTGCGAGCTACTATTTTTTATTTAATTTTTGTTTTAGCGCTTGCTTTTGATATAACAGTCGTGTATGTTTTATCTAGGTTTACGTTCATTCTCATGGTAACACACCTGCTTGATTAAAAAATATAGGTTGCCTGTAGATGCTAGAGTCGTCTACCATAACAATGACAACTGCTTCAGAAGAACGAAAAGCTATGTTTTTGTTACAAATATAACTGAAACATCATATGTGAATAATGTTAAACATCATAAACGCAATATACCATGCTCTAAAAAACTTATAAGACAACTGCACTATACAATCTCCTGTCGCGAAGCATAGGTCGGGGATCCTTCTAGTTAATATTAATTTAGGCTTTTTTATTTGATTTAGCTACATATCCATAATCTCAACAATGTAGTGATGATCTTAACACAACCAATAACTAATAGATTTAGACAATTAGCAACTGTATTTTTTGGTATTAATGAAAGGATTACAATGGAAACGTTCAAAAAAAAAAAAAACTAAGAAATTTAGAAGATGGTGAGAAGACACACATAGATATGAGATGGGAAGAGAAGATTCTATTCCCTTTTAACATTCTTCATACTCAATTCCTTACATTCCCTCGCCTATAACTCAACATTTCTTCATGTAACCCACCTTGTTGGGCTTTTCGATTGAACTGGGCTTTGGGCTTGTTCTAGGCTCGTATCCAACACCTTCTAATCTATTTCTTTCATGTGAGTATTTCTAAATTCCTTATTAACTTTTCCCTTGTTACACACATTCCTGAGAATTGATTTGAGCTCACTTTAGGTCCATCTTTCTTTCTTTATTTTTTTTTTTAATTTTATCTTTGCTTCTTGCACTTTGAAGTGTTATAAAATACGTACTTGCTCACCGTTTAACTGAAATTATAAAACGAGTACAAAGTAACTTTGTCTCACGTCATTATATATATAAAAACACATAATTAATAATTCTAAACACGTGAAACTAACCCATTGATCATAATCCTCAACTTAAAATTTTGCGTCCTGAAAAAAAAAATTGCAATGAGATCATAATTGACATGCTAATGTTATTACATTTTATTCATAAAATATTGTACTAACAACGTAACTATGATTGTCAATATACTTATCCACCTTGAACTCAAAATCATCTAATACCAAATTACCATCATGGTTTAACGGTCCCCTCACCCAAACATACATAACAAAACCTACCTACCCTCATGGTTTCTTGAGGATTCGTTAACTCACAACTTAAAGCGACCATGAACCAACATTATGACACAATAGCTATTAGGTTTGTTTATTTTCCATTTTACGTTATCATCCGGGTTTTCTCCCATTATCTTTCTTTTCGTCATTTTCTCTTTTTTTTCATGATTTTTTTTCTTTCTTTCTTGTTTCATTTCTTTTTCTGTTTTTTTTCCATAAATAGAACTTATCCAATTTTATTAACATCAAGGTGTCACAATGATGGAAACATAGTGTGTGAGAGAGGAATTTGTTATGTAATACCACTTCCAACCCGTTTTTGTTAGGACTCAATTTTTTGAACCAACGTTTATTTCATGTAATATGTAGCTTTCTTTCACTATAATAAATTTTATATAAACTTTGAAATTATGTAATTTTTCATTACTCCATCCGTGTAGCAGACGTGTTTTAAATTAGTATATATTAATATATATGGTGACGTTATTCTAAAAAAAATAAAAAGTGTAGAAAGTCTAAAAAGTCGGGTCAAAAGTGTAAAAAGCCCGATCAAACAAACTCCGACTGACTTCATTCCGACGGTATTAGAACCGTCTCGTCGAGCCCTAACTAAAAACCCTAAAACCTAAACCCTAAACTTAAACCCTAAATCTAAACCTTAAAGTTACATTATAAGGCTAAACCCAAAAACAAACTAACCATAAACCCTGAAAGCTAAACCCTAAAGCTAAATCATAAAGCTAAACCCTAATGCTAAGCCCTAACCTATAAATCCCAAAGCTAAACCTTAAACATAAAGCCAAACCCCAAAATTAAACCCTAAAAGCTAAACAAAATACGCTAAATTGAAATATAACCTTAAAAGAAAAATATAAACTCATAAAAGCTAAACCGTAAAGATAAACCTAATGTTAAACCCTAATGCTAAGCCCTAAACCTATAAATCCTAAACCTAAACCCTAAACATAAAGCTGAACCCTAAAACTAATCCCTAAATGCTAAACAAATAGGATATACTGAAATATAACCTTAAAAGCTAAACCAAAACAGGTTTATTTAGGGTTCGATGAGACGGTTCTAACGCCGCCGAAATGAGGTCAATCGAAGTTCGTTTGACCCGACCTTTTACACTTTTAACTTGACTTTTTAGACTTTCTACAGTTTTTTCTCTTTCTAGAGAAACTACAATCTATATATATATATATATATATATATATATATATAGACACACACGTGTTTTAAATGTTAAATAATTTGGTCAGCCCTAATCTCAAATATTTTTAACCTCAACTATTTTCAACGTGTCGTGAAGCAATATATGTTAATGCATGTATGTGATAATTGAATATTCAAATGGAGTAGGGTCTTTGGCTACAAAATTAGGTACCATTAAAACGTGTGGCCCAAAGTGGGTTTGCTCACTTAAGTAGTCTAAAGCATCAACGTTGAAGTAGCCATCTTAGTTAGATTTTTCTTTGATATACCCTATAAATAAATCATAGATTCTATATCAAATGTCTACCACGAGAATTAAAGACTTAACATCGACACTTAGAGCATGTTTGGTATGAGGTAATATTATAGATGAGAGAATTGGATGAACGAGGTAATGGAATTGACAAATGAATTAAATGGATCATTACCATTCAATTGTCATGTTTGGTTACCATTGATAATGAAATGAATCATTACTTCATGTTGTTAAATAGAAAGAAAAAGATGAAAGAATAAAACACAATTTGGGTCGGGTCATTGCTCGAATCATGGATTATGTCGTGGTTTAGGTTCTAGGTTGGGTCATGGTTTTGGTCGTGGGTCGTTTGTCATAGGTTGGGTCTTAGTTGCTAGTTGGGTCATAGGTCTGGTTATGGTTTGAGTCATAAGTCGGGTAATGGTTTGGATCATGGGTCGGGTAATGGTTTGGATCATGGGTCGGGTAATGAGTCGGGTTATGGTTCGCATCATGGGTCGGGTCATGGTTTGAGTCATGAGTCGAGGTATGGTTCGAGTCATTGGTCGGGTCATGTGTGACATTCCGTCAAAATTCGCAATTTATATTTAAATTAAATATTATTTTAATTTAAATGTAACAATTATGTATATATGAACTTAAGAGAACAAGACAATGTGTGTATAAGTGATTATATACATATTACAACAACAACATGAAACTAGTAACAACGATTGACAATTGGAATAAATTGTAATCACGGTTACACGAACATTGGCAATTTGATTAAATTGCAATGG